>WNGS01001780.1:0-10754 GCA_020271785.1 Procambarus virginalis
AATTATAAATATTGCTCTTAAATCGGGACACAGATACTGTTAGCAGATACAATCCATCACAACAATACTCAGCCTTGTTCCAGTATTATTCCCACTCACAATCATTAAGAAGGATCTGATATAGGAAATGTTTTTACGTTAGTGCTACATAGATATGTTGTATATCTGAGCCTCACCTGGGTAATAGTTCTGACGTCACATCCGTGTCCAGTGCTTTACCTGTGCCAAGATCTGGTGTAGGTCATGGCAGGAGACCGCTGATACTTACGTGCATCAGGGAAGCAGCTCCGTAGTTGCTTGTTTGACATTCTGGAAGAGTGCACGACCTCCGCAGTCTGTGAACATTATGTAACACCTTGTAGTTTGGACCAAGCCAAGGTTTAAATCTCTATTGTGATAGCAAGTGACAGTATAGAGGCTCCAGTAGCCAGCACTGGTCAATGATCCGAAGATTTTGTTATACGTTTACCAATGAAATCGAGATGTTGTGTGTGGACAGGAAGTTTACAGTGAAGTAGTCCTAATCATGAGACACTGTCTACAGATAGTTTTGTAGACATTTATGGACCTCAATAGCAAAGTATACCATCAGCAGGCCTAGGAGGATGCTAGGGCTGATTGGTAAATTAACATAGGTGCTGTTATTTATTACTTGAAGCTTGTCAAATGTAAACTCCACACAAGTGTTCATTGCTTAGTTTGCCAAATGGTCCAACCGGTTGTTTTGGGCACGATTAGTAGTGGCTGTTGATCTGCAATAAGACAGATTTTTGTTACCGGCTAAAAGAAGACGAACCATTGTGGCTCAGACATTCACCGAAGAGAAGAAAGCTCACCTCTGTTGTAACTCTCACGTTACAAGTACTTATTACCTTGTAGAGTCACCACTATAACACTAACAAATATGGCGTGCGAGGAGTGGTGGTAACTGGGAGCAGTTAGACAGTGTTCGCACGGTTCCAGCGAGGGTAAAAACGACCATCAAGGACAACTCTAGCATGTCCGCTATAATGTTGACGTCAAGGGGTCGTAAAAGGTCACATGAAGAACTGTAATCCAAAGCTCTTACTTCTAGGCGAAACTAGTTGAAAGGAAGGAATTCTAATTGAACACAATCCACAAGGGCCGTGATGAGTGGTTCGAAACCTATGTCCGAGAGGATCTCAGACGCTCCTTAATCGACGGTGGCTACGACATGGGTAAAAGATTGCAGCCGGGAGTTCAACTTGACCTATCCACGGATTAAGGAGCGTCTGGGATCCTCTCGGACGTAGGTTCGAAACCCTCATTCATCGCCCTTGTGGATTTGTTCATTTGATGTCATCACCGCTATTTTATTTGTGCGTGTAAGGAGATGCTAGTTGAATCTGGACACGATTGGCCTACTGTTGATTATAGGGTGGTTAGGCTTACGTAGTAGCGGGTCAGTGAGAAGGCGGGAGTAGAGGGAGCTTGTGGAAGCGACGACGACAATAAAACAATTTTTGTCTTGAAAATAAACTTATAATTTCCCTCTTGGATGAGCTTTGATGGTCTGTCATATGGTAGGAGTGATCTGTTATCTTTCATGACAGATGAACTCCCCAAATACAATTTACAATTACCCACTAAAACTATCTATTAATTAATCAAATTATTGTAGTTAGTGGACAATAATTCTTTTTCAATTAAAATTTTTATTCACAACACGTTTAGACGTGGCTATGGGTAACCCTACTTCGATTTTGACGTATATTAGTACATGGATATCTTTGACATCAAAATTATTCTTAGGATTCTTGCCCTGTTGATAAGAGTGCCATAGATATTGCCTGATATTGTGTTTGTAGCGAACAACTCTTTATCCTATAGAGTTCCTCTATCAATTCAATATTCTAGTCTCGTCAGTTAAATTAACCATTGAGAAAGAAGGAAACTGGAATTTTGTCCTTTTCTACAACACTAACATTCGTGGGACTTGACAGGACCTGCTACGCTTATGTGGCTCTTCCTGATGAAGGGACTGCGAACATGCTGTTTATTACAGTACATTAGGTTTTCTAATGTCCATATTAAAGTTCTCTCAAATACTATTTTGAGTTTGTGGATTGAGGTTGTCGCTACAACCTGCTCCTTTAGGTCATCCATTCACTCCTACTACTTCACGTTAATAATATAAATTTTCTGAACCATCTCTATGATACCACACTTCTGATGTCTCAAGCTTGTACTTATGCTTGCCCCTTTTTCATGATGATTCATATTAAACCTTTCCTCTGTTTACACTGTCAATCCCTCTTACTATTTATAGACGTCTGGCCTTTTAATCCTGTCCCCTCTTCCTCCTCCTTTTTAGTACCTCATCCCCGCAGCTCTGAGACGGGTCTCCTTGCACATTTTGCATCTTTTCGATTTTTTTTTTTAGAGTGGCTACCACGATGGTATTCACCTTATCCTTCAGTTTGCTCGGGGCGGCCCTTAGCGTCCCCCTCGGCCCGTCGTTCGACCAGGCTACCAATATACCTCATATATACCTTGGGTCGTTTTTTATCCTACTGTAATACTGGCCTCACAGCAGGTTATCAGTGTCCTAAACACCTCCTTATTCAAGTTCTCTGATGATGTTCTAACTTTTGCCTTTTCAGCCGTAGTTTCTGTCCTTATTCTATTAAGATGCATCTGAGTTACATTTTTTAGTGTTATTATAGAGCCTCGTTCAGTATTTTCCTGTTGTTTTTATCCGTAAGCCTTTTTTATGTAGTTATTTACAGGCTGGTTTCACTCTTCATATCAGGGGTATATTGGTCCTCTCGGCTTCCTGACTTCCTTGATCCCGTTTCCAATTCACCTTAAACTTGCTGGTGGTTGAATTCTCGGAGCAGCCATCTTCTCAGGACTAGCTCTGTAATTATTTAAGTCATCGTGATAGATTCTTTACATACTCCTTCATACTGTCTCAATCTCCTCATTAGTTTCGCATTTTTCATCCACATCATTGCAAACATCATACTACAAGAAGACCTCAACTCCTGCAAGTAGTCGTCTAGTCGTTTTACTAATGAAAGAAACTATTTTATGATCCAGCACCGATCCTTGAGGCACATCCGCTTGTTATTCCTACCTGCCCATTTTCCCCACTCCTTCGCCCCACTTCCACCTCGTCATTCTTCTGACACCTGTCCTGTTATGGTTATTTTTCCTTACACATGATAGTGCATTTCCGTCTTACTCCACCTGCCTTTCAAGTTTGTATAGCAACCTCCTATGTAGTACTGTTTATCCAAGCGCTTTTGGCTGTCCCTAAAACTAAGCCAATCTACCTCACTCTTCTCTGTGCGTGCCTTATTTTCGTACCTTGTGGGAATCTGGCTCCTAGTCTATAATAATAAAATGTATATTTTCAGAATGCAAATAATGATAATTCTAAGATAGCCTCGAAGGACCAGACATGATACATGAAATTGAGAAAATAGTTGGCTTATAGATCTTATCGTTACTATGGTGAAATAAAATTATATTAAGCAATGACTGTGAAAATATTAATTCTAGAGCCAGCCGTTTCCCATCACATTTTGGGTGGGTTATTCTATAAGATTAATATATGTGTAACTTATATTATGTAATAATAATAATGAGTCATAATATGCACAGCACATAGTAATGAAGTAATTTATGTAATGGCAAGAAATAGTACATCTGTAAAAGCTTCTACTCAATGTATTAAGTAATGCATAAAAGGCGTAGTATCAGATCATATATCTATATATATATAAGTATATATATATATATTGATATAATATATTATATATATACATATATATATATATTAGTGGGGTCACCCCTCTGGTGCTCACTGTGGGGACCCATTAGCCTCGGTAGAAGAAATATAAAAGCTATCAGAGGATACCTTTGTGGATTTCTCACTGAACACTCAATATTTTTCTTCTCCTACCACCCCCAATCTTTTGTATGTTACACATATATATTTGCTGTTATTTGAACTTTGGGATTAAAAAAAGGACTGGTACATATAGGTTACAAAGATGGTTATCAAAGGTTGTCGAGTTCCTCCAGCTCCTCCAGAATGGCGGGCAGGAACCCTCGGATGCATGTGCGCATTTCCTCTGTCTGTATCCTGTCACGCTGAGGCGTGGAAAAGAAGCTGGACAGCTCTAGGGTCCCTTGTTGTTTTCGAAGAGGCCTAGAACCCAGGTTCCTTCCAAAAAACTTGGTTTTAGCACTTTTACCTCCAGTGCACCGATGTTTGTCCCCGAAGCAATTGGGACTAAAATTGTAGTGGGTGATATACGTTCCCTATATTACGGGTTTGGCGCTGTCCCTGTGTGTGCAGGCCTACCTGGTTGTGCAACACACTGGGGGGAGGCTCAATGTAGTGTTCAAGCAGGGTTGATATCGCCCGTGTTAGTTCCCGATTTACCAAATCTGCTTGCCCATTCTTCCAGTGGGTTCACTGGCTGATACCATTCCTGTGGCGACACAACTTAACGAGGCTATCAGAGTTACGGGGCGTTAGGTAACGAGGCCTCTCTCTCGGCTGGGCATCCTGCTGTGATGTTCGGGCCTCTCCTCTGTGTAGATGTCGTATCGTTCACTGTGCCTCGAGTGCCATTTTTCCTCTTTCTTTTCCTCACCGTGCTTTGGCAGAGTAGGCCATGTGTGGCCGTACCTAGTCAGCACACCACCTCGTCACCCGCAACTGCACTAATATCTTGGTGTGGATCTGGCCCGTTGCTAGGCAAGGGCGGAGGGCCACAGCAATTCGGAGCGAGTCGTTGTGTGGGTGTGAGACGCCGTGTCCAGTTCCCGACAATTGGGGTTTTGCTAACATGGAACATCCCCTGACAATGACGGGGTACTCTACTGCCTGGTGAGGCGACGCTCATGGTTTTTTGTGTGTTTGTTAGTTCTCTGGTGATGGTCGTGGGTTGTGGGTGAAGCGAGTAGATATTAGCTTCCCTTAATCGGAGACCTGTTGCTTATGCCTTGTTAACGCCTGGATAAGAGATGTTGTTGTTCTTGCCTATATACCATGCAGTTTTTTTGAGGCTTAGCAGTCCCCAAGAGGACATTTGACTATGCATAGACGACGGTTTGTTCTCTTTCAAAGGCGTTTTGCTTTGTGTACCTGGAGTAGGTTTCCTACATGTAGATAGCTATTGGCCCAGTTTATTCTTGGTTTTATAGTAATTCGTTAGTTGTACTCCTTTCTGATTTTTGCTTCTGTTTGTGGTGATAACGTTCCTATCAACAATTTTCTTTCAGGACCCTTTCCTCCGTTTTATGAGCTGGAGAAGAAGTTCCTGTAAAATAGTCTAATAGGGGGTATAGGTGTTGTATTAGTTGTCTCTTCAGAGGTTGCATGGCGTTTACTTTCCTTCTTATGGAGGAAAAAGCTCATAGAGCATCTGGAGGAAATAGCCTTGTAACACCCACCAACATGGGTTCAGAGATGGTAAATCGTGCCTCATAGGGTTATAGAGTTCCATGACCAAACAACAAAAATTAGGCAAGAAAGAGAGGGTGGGCAGACTGAATTTTCTTGGACTGTCAGAAAGCTTTTGACACAGTACCCATAAAAGGCTATTAAGAAAGTTGTAATAGCAGGCAGGAGTAAAAGGTAAGGTGCTCCAGTGGATAAGGTCTAAGCAACAGGAAACAGCGAGTAACTATGAGGGGGGGAGACATCAAAGTATCGAGATGTCACCAGCGGAGTCCACAGGGATCTGTACTTGGACCCATGCTGATTCTAATATATGTAAACGATCTTCCGGAGGGTATAGACTCATTCCTCTCAATGTTTGCAGATGATGCAAAATTATGAGAAGAATCAAGACGGATAAAGATAGACAGAGACTACAGGGCGACCTGGACAAGCTGGAGGAATGGTGTAGAAAATGGCTACTAAAGTTCAACTCAGGAAAGTGCAAAGTAATGAAATTAGGCGATGGGAGCAGAAGGCTGAACACAATGTACCATATGGGAGATGAAATCCTGCAAGAGTCAAATAGAGAGAAAGATCTGGGAGTCGATATCACACCGAACCTGTCCCCAGAGGCCCACATCAAAAAGATATCATCAGCGGCATATGCGTGACTGGCCAACATAAAAACTGTCTTTAGAAACTTATGTAAGGAATCGCTCAGGTCCCTGTATACCACTTATGTCAGACCAATCCTGGAGTATGCAGCTCCAGCTTGGAGTCCATATTTAGTTAAACACAAGACAAAGTTAGAGAAGATTCAGCGGTATGCCTCCAGACTCGTTCCGGAACCGAGAGGTAGGAGCTACGAGGAAAAGCTAAAGGAGCTGAAACTCACGTCCCTGGAAGACAGAAGAGTAAGGGTGATACTCACCTACAAAATTCTCAGGGGAATTGACTAGGTGGATAAAGACAAACTCTTTAGCACGGGTGGAACACGAACAAGGGGACACAGGTGGAAACTGAGTACCCAGATGAGCCACAGAGACATTAGAAAGAACTTTCTCAGTGTCAGAGTAGTTAGTAAATGGAATGCATTAAGCAGAGATGTGTTGGAGGCTGACTCCATACACAGTTTCAAATGTAGATATGATAGAGCCCAGTAAGCTCAGAAATTTGTACACCTGTTGATTGACAGTTAAAAGGCGGGACCAAAGAGCCAGAGCTCAACCCCCGCAAGCATCAATAGGAAAGTACAAATAGGTGAGTCACACACACACACACGCACACACACAGGAAGCAGTCCGTAACAGCTGTCTAACTCCCAGGTACCTACTTACTACTAGGTAACAGGGGCATTAGGGTGAAAGAAACTCTGCCCACTTGTTTTCCGCCACTCGCTTTCAAGATTCTCTTTCGGTTCGTATTGCTAATGTTTCTCCTCATGTTGTTCCTTCCTTGCCCCCGTGGAGAGTCCCCCCCCCCTTCCAAAACTTTGTACATTCCTGACCCATATCACTAAACCTTTTACCCCTCCTACGGTTCTGAATCGCCTTTTCCTTGAACGCTTTTCTTCATACTCCCGCTCCGTTTACCTCTTCACCAATGGGTCTAAGTCTGCGGACGGTGTGGGCAACTCTGTTGCCCACACAAAAAACTCTGTTGTTTATCCTGACCACACTTACATGTGTCGTCTGCCTCCGGAGACTAGCATCTTCACAGCGGAATAGTTGACTCTCGTAGTGCCCTCATGGCCCTCGGGTTCTTTAATCCGGTCCATCCGATTGTCGTCGAGATTCAACATTGGCTATTTCTTATCTCCAGTAAATTTAAATCTGTAGAGTTTTGTTGGGTTCCCAGCCATATTGGCGTGTCTTTAAATGAGCGTACGGATGCTGCCGCTAGGGAAGCTGTCCGCTCTTGTCCCATCTCCCGTTAAGGTATACCTTATTCCGACTTTTACCCAGTTATTCATTCCTCCTTCCTTGACCATTGGCAGGGTTGTTGGTCTTCCGTTGTTCGTAACAAACTGCGTGCTCTTAAGCATAGTGTGTCCCCCATGACCTTCCTCCTACCACTGTAAGTGGCGATGGGAAACGGCTGTGGCAAGGTTGCGTGATGGCCATACATGCTTATCTCATGGTCACTTAATGGAGCGCCGCCCTGCTCTTTATTGTCCAAATTACATTGTCCCTTTACAGTCGTGCATATCCTTGTCGAATGTCCTGACTTCCAGGACGAGCGTGTCTCTTGCTTTCTGACCGTCCCCCGTGGTCACTTGTCCCTCAATAGAATTCTTGGTGAATCGGATACTTTTGATATCGTTCCCCTTATGCGTTTCTGTTCTCCTGTTGGCATTCTAGGTGATATTTAGCGCCCTCTGATTATTCTGCACGTTTGATGGTGCTACGCAGCCTACCCGGTTTGGTGCTTTCTTTTGATAATTACTTATTTACTTGTTTTCCACCATCGCCGGGAATCGAACCCGGACCCTAGGATTACGAGTCCCAAATGCTTTCCACTCAGCCACAGACTCCCCCACAGGCCATGTGTGTGTGTGTGTTGTAATGACCCCATGTAGCCTGGGTGGAAAGAGTCTACCCCCAGTGAGAGTTATTCTGCCTTCCAGACCTGATTGAGAGATCAGAGGAAAGATGTATATATTAATTATGTAATAATCGTCAGTGAATAATTTTAAAAATATGAGCAGAGGATGAGCATTTAAATAAGTGACATGAAATGAGATGTCGATACATTTGTGACATGAATTGATGCTATCAGGAGGTCCTGACCTCACTTGAGGTACAGCAGTCGTCAGAGATGGTTTGTACCTCGTGATCTCCTGGGAGAAGGAAGGGGTGTAGCGCCCTGTGTTAGTGCTGAAGTGAAGGCTACTTGGTGGCAAGTGTGAGGAAGCTGTAAGGGAACTTCGTACACCATTTCTCTGTGGTTTGATAAATTAGAGGCGACCTGGAAGTGTGTGTTGGTCGCGCCTTTGTGGAACTCTAAATGTGTTGCTTCTTCAAGAGGAAGGAAGCAAGCAGGTGTTTCTGTTGTGGAGCCTGCTGGGCGACTCCGTGTACTCAAGTCAGGACTTGAAGAAGCCTTCTGAAGCAGTCCTATAGCAATTTTTGTGGGCGTCCTTTGTGAGCGCCATTGTTGAGGACCAGGGTCTGAGCGCCACTATGTCATAGATCCCTGCGGTAAGCATGTTTAATAATTTGTTAGATTAACTACCAGTGTTTGATCATGTGCCCAGCGATCATAGTGAATAGTAGTAGGCATCCACCAGTGTCAGGAGATTATGGAGTTGCGCTCTGGTTGTCGGACTGGAATGCCCTCTCCAGGGCGCAAAGCCTGGGTAGGTTGATACGGAGGAGAAGCTGTTACCCATGCAGCAGGTTCCTACCTCTCCACGGCACCGAAAGTCTCCAATTAAAAGGCAAACGCCAATACAATTGGTTCCTGCGCTGTCGCAGGAACTGAGAGCTCAGGAGTTGACCTCGGAGTTGGTGAGAAAAGGCAGACGAAACAAAAAAGGTCCAGGGTTGGATCATAGTGAACATATGTATATATAGGGTTGAAATTTTATTAGGCCACTGAGCTGAAATAGGAAATTTAAGCTGAGTGGACATGCTGGAGAGAGGAGTGGTACATCTTCTCTCGTGGGAGGTCAGTGGATGACTGAGGGGAAGAAGCCCCCAGGGTCGCGGCCGGCGGCGGCTCCAGCGACTGGTCGAGACGTGCTCCCAGGTGGACGCATCCAGGATGGGGGAGGACCCATCGCGGCGGTGCCGTAGTGTTTAAAGAGGTGTGGGATGGAGGAGTTTATTTTATGTGAATACATTTAATTATGTTTTGTTAGGAAAACATTTATTATGTTTGATGGATTGGCAGGTTTGTGTGGGAGAACTGGAACGTTTGTGTGGGAGAACTGCAACGTTTGTGTGGGAGAACTGCAACGTTTGTGTGGGAGAACTGCAACGTTTGTGTGGGAGAACTGCAACGTTTGTGTGGGAGAAGTTAGTGAGAGAACTTGGTACCAGAGGAGGAGTGTATGCTGAACTCCAAGTGTGAGCTGAAACTCATAGTGGGAGCTAAACTGCAAAGTGGAGTAGGACTTCCAGTGAGGAGTGGAACTCATGGACGTAGTGAACCTTCAAGTAGTGTAGGGAGCTACACGTCTATGTACAGTGTAGGGAGCTACACGTCTATGTACAGTGTAGAGAGCTACACGGCTATGTACAGTGTAGAGAGCTACACGTCTATGTACAGTGTAGGGAGCTACACGTCTATGTACAGTGTAGAGAGCTACACGGCTATGTACAGTGTAGAGAGCTACACGTCTATGTACAGTGTAGGGAGCTACACGTCTATGTACAGTGTAGGGAGCTACACGTCTATGTACAGTGTAGAGAGCTACACGGCTATGTACAGTGTAGAGAGCTACACGTCTATGTACAGTGTAGAGAGCTACACGTCTATGTACAGTGTAGGGAGCTACACGTCTATGTACAGTGTAGGGAGCTACACGTCTATGTACAGTGTAGAGAGCTACACGTCTATGTACAGTGTAGAGAGCTACACGGCTATGTACAGTGTAGGGAGCTACACGTCTATGTACAGTGTAGAGAGCTACACGTCTATGTACAGTGTAGGGAGCTACACGGCTATGTACAGTGTAGAGAGCTACACGGCTATGTACAGTGTAGAGAGCTACACGTCTATGTACAGTGTAGGGAGCTACACGTCTATGTACAGTGTAGGGAGCTACACGTCTATGTACAGTGTAGGGAGCTACACGTCTATGTACAGTGTAGGGAGCTACACGTCTATGTACAGTGTAGAGAGCTACACGTCTATGTACAGTGTAGGGAGCTACACGTCTATGTACAAAGCCGTGTGAGAGAGCTTCACTGACATTCGAGGAGGACTTCAGATGCAGCAGATTGGAGGAACTGCCTGGAGTACCTAACCTGATTTTGAGGACCCAGACAGATGTATTTGATAGTGGACCTCGAAGAATAGAACAGAGGATCGTTCGGACACATTGAGGTTTAAGGGGTGCTTGATTGCGTGGTTTTGGCGTGAAAGGCGCAGTGCAAGGTGAGAGGTTGATGTGTATTTTAAACTAGGAGGTATATGAATATTTTTGTTCCCTGTATTTCAGTCCAAAGCAGTGAAGGATGCAGTAGGTTGTGAGCTGAGGAGTGAGCAGCAACCCAGTACGGTTATAGGATGAAGACCTAGGGGGGAATGTTGGAGTGTTATCAGTTGATAGCAGCCTAAGGAGTTGCATAGTAACATCATTATTCTTGTATGTATATATAAATTT
>WNGS01001780.1:43808-59821 GCA_020271785.1 Procambarus virginalis
AACGGGACATTTACAGCGAGGCTCTGGGCGCCTCTCATGCTCTAACTCCCGATTGCTCACTCGTTACGAAAGTTCCTTCACGTGCGAGGGGGTGTGGACTGGTGCCACGTCGCTCGTCGTCACGTGAGCCCTTCACTCACACTTGGACCCAAGGACACAACACACACCACAAAATTTAGGACAAATTTGAAACAGCAAATCGTGCCTGGTTCGTCAATGGCGGAAACTGCTTCATATTACGAAACAAAATCATTGTCCTTTATTCGAGTACTTAATTAGTGACCATGATTATCATAAATTAGCATGTCATCATCAATTACCATGTCATCTTCAATTAGCAGATCATCAGTCACCATGTAATATCTCTACTGGTAAATAACATTCGTCTCCATAAACGCGTCTTAACACCTGTTAAAAGTGACAATGTCACCATCAGTGTTCTCGTCATCCCCGGCACCTCGTTAACGACCTGACAGTAACAGTGAACTGTCAGAAAAAATAGTGACAGAAAAATGTTTCCTCTCTGTATGTCGTTGTTCTTGTTTTAGATCCAGACGCTCGGACCAAAGTTCTAAGTAGCACGGGCTATGGTGAGCCCGTAGTGGACTGGTTCTCTCTCCAATTCACAGAAACATTTGATCACATTATGCACTATATATATTGCTACGTCAACCCCACTAGGATGTTGTTACCTTTAATCCCAGAGGAATATCGCTAACTCAACCCCACAGAAGTATCGCTATCTCAAAATCGCAGAGATATCGCTGTCTGAACCCTAGAGAGACGTCCCTACTTCATTCCATGAGAGATACCGCTACCTCAACCCTAGAGAGACGTTGCTACTTCATCCCCACTGGCTGCCTGCCTTACAATGAGGTGAGGTTCCCTGAGGCTGGTGGTATCTTCAGTAAATGAGTACCCACCTAATTGTGCTTGCTGGGTGTTGAGCTTCGGCTCTTTGGTCCCGCCTTTCAACTGTCAGTCTACTGGTGTACAGGTTCTGAGCTTATTCAACTCTATCATATTTATATTTGAAACTGTGTATGGAGTCAGCCTCCACCACATCACTTCCTAATCTATTCCATTTATTAACTACTCTGACAATGAAAAAGTTCTTTCTACTGTCTCTGTAGCTCAATTGGGTTCTCAGTTTCCACCTTGTGTCTCTTTGTGACAGTGCCACCCGTGTTAAATAATCTGTCCTTATCTAACGTATCAACTCCTCTGAGAATTTTGAATGTGGTGATCATGTCTCCCCCAAACTCTTCTGTCTTCCTCTTCCTCTTCCTATTGAACTCTTCTGAATTGCACGTGAGGTGCAATTCACGCAGCCTTTCTTCGTTACTCATGCTTCTTAATTCTGAGACTAGTTTGGTGGCTTACCTTTGAGCCTTCTCCAGCTCGTCCTGTGCTTGACAAGGTAAGGGCTCCATGCTGGGGCCGCATACTCCAGGACTGGTCTTACATATGTGGTATATAAGGTTCTAAATGATTCCTTACACAAGTTTCTAAACGCGGTTCTGGTTCAGCATGATATCAACTCCTAGATCTTTCTCTCTGTCCGTTTTGTGGAAGACTTCGTTTTCCATTCCGTACCCTGTGTCTGGCCTCCTCTTCCCTCCGCCTAGTTTCATTATCTTACATTTACTTGGGTTGAACTTTGGTAGCAATTTGTTGGACCATTCCTTAAACAAAGGTTTGTCTAGGTCATCTTGTACCCTCTAGCTATCATCCATGGTTTTAATCATCCTCATAATGTTTGCATCATAAGCAAACATTGAGAGGAACGAGTCCATACCCTCAAGGAGATCATTTACAAATATCAGAAACAGAAAATATCCAAGGAATGAACCCTATGGTACTCGTTCCTCTCTGGGACCTAGCTCACCCCGCACAGTGAATAGTTATTTTCTGTTGCTTAGGTACTCCCTTGTCCAAGGGAGTACCTTCCCTTTTACTCCAGCCAGTATCTCTAGCTTATGTATTAGTCTCCTACCGGGTACTGTGTCAAAAGCTTTCTGGCAATCTAAAAATATGCAGTCTGCCCACCCTTCTCTCCTTGCCTGATTTTGTCGCCGGGTCATAAAATTCAATTAATCCTGTGAGGCAAGATTTGCCCTCCCTGAACCTATGCTCATGTGTTACAAGTTCCTTGACTCCACTAGTTTACTTTTCCACAATCTTCACCAAACCTTCGATGGTATGCAAGTTGGGACACTGGCTGTAGTTCAGTGCCTCCTGTGTCACCATTGTTGAATATCGGCACAACGTTTGCCCCCTTTTAAAATGTTTGCAATATCGCTTGTTACCAAGGGATTTCTTATATGCCACTGAGAGAGGTAAGCACAGTACTTCTGCTCCTTCTTTAGCATTACATGGGCCTATACACTTTGTCACATCCAACACAAGCAAATGCTTCCTTACCTTCCCACTGGTAATCTGAAACTCCACTATTGGTGCCTGGTTAGATATTTCATCTCTTATCTCAGGAACTTCTCCTTGCTCTAATATGAAGAGCAAATTATTTTCTGAAATTTCCTGGTGAGTTTCTATCACACTTCTTTGTCGTTCTTAGTGATCCTGTCTGCTCCTATCCACAGTTTTATTACCTGTTTCTTCACTGTTGTTAAGTCCCGTCCGGTGTGGCTGAGCAACAGTTTAGGTTGAGTCTTTGCCTTACTTGTCGTGTCATTTTCGTACTGTCTTTCAGCCTCTTTTCTCACCCCGAGGGACTCCTTGTGTCACACCATGGCTGTCGGTGTGGCTCCCTGAGGCTGGTGGTACCTTCAGTAAGGTGGTGTCACACATGGCTGACGGTGTGGCTCCCTGAGGCTGGTGGTACCTTCAGTAAGGTGGTGTCACACCATGGCTGACGGTGTGGCTCTCTGGGGCTGGTGGTACCTTTAGTAAGGTGGTGTCACACCATGGCTGACGGTGTGGCTCTCTGGGGCTGGTGGTACCTTCAGTAAGGTGGTGTCACACCATGGCTGACGGTGTGGCTCCCGAGCCTGGTGGAACCTTCAGTAAGGTGGTGTCACACCATGGCTGACGGTGTGGCTCTCTGGGGCTGGTGGTACCTTTAGTAAGGTGGTGTCACACCATGGCTGACGGTGTGGCTCTCTGGGGCTGGTGGTACCTTCAGTAAGGTGGTGTCACACCATGGCTGACGGTGTGGCTCCCTGAGGCTGGTGGTACCTTCAGTAAGGTGGTGTCACACCATGGCTGACGGTGTGGCTCTCTGGGGCTGGTGGTACCTTTAGTAAGGTGTGTCACACCATGGCTGACGGTGTGGCTCTCTGGGGCTGGTGGTACCTTCAGTAAGGTGGTGTCACACCATGGCTGACGGTGTGGCTCCCTGAGGCTGGTGGTACCTTCAGTAAGGTGGTGTCACACCATGGCTGACGGTGTGGCTCCCTGAGGCTGGTGGTACCTCAGTAAGGTGGTGTCACACCATGGCTGACGGTGTGGCTCCCTGAGGCTGGTGGTACCTTCAGTAAGGTGGTGTCACACCATGGCTGACGGTGTGGCTCTCTGGGGCTGGTGGTACCTTCAGTAAGGTGGCGTCACACCATGGCTGACGGTGTGGCTCTCTGGGGCTGGTGGTACCTTCAGTAAGGTGGTGTCACACCATGGCTGACGGTGTGGCTCCCTGAGGCTGGTGGTACCTTCAGTAAGGTGGTGTCACACCATGGCTGACGGTGTGGCTCCCGAGGCTGGTGGTACCTTCAGTAAGGTGGTGTCACACCATGGCTGACGGTGTGGCTCCCTGAAGCTGGTGGTATGGCTTCTCTACCTTTTAAACTCCTCCTTCTTTCTCTCACTTATAACACCCACCCCCCCCTCCCCTCGCCCTCCCTACCCTTCCCCCAACCACTTGGGCTGGACGGTAGAGCGACAGTCTCGTTTCGTGCAGGTCGGCGATCAATCCCCGACCGTCCAAGTGGTCGGGCAAGATTCCTCCCCCCCCCAGTCTCATCCCAAATCTTTATGCTGACCCCTCAACAGTGCTATAGTCATAATGGTTTGGTGCTTTCTCTTGATAATTCCCTCATTCCCTCCCATGGTTCTCTCCCCCTCAGTACACTCCCATGGTTCTCTCTCCCCCTCAGTACACTCCCATGGTTCTCTCTCCCCCTCAGTACCCTCCCATGGTTCTCTCCCCCTCAGTACACTCTCATGGTTCTCTCCCCCTCAGTACACTCCCATGGTTCTCTCTCCCCTCAGTACCCTCAATGGTTCTCTCCCCCTCAGTACACTCCCATGGTTCTCTCCCCCTCAGTACACTCCCAGGGTTCTCTCCCCCCTCAGTACCCTCCCATGGTTCTCTCCCCCTCAGTACACTCCCATGGTTCTCTCTCCCCCTCAGTACCTCCCATGGTTCTCTCCCCCTCAGTACCCTCCCATGGTTCTCTCTCCCCCTCAGTACACTCCCATGGTTCTCTCCCCCTCAGTACACTCCCATGGTTCTCTCCCCCTCAGTACCCTCCCATGGTTCTCTCCCCCTCAGTACACTCCCATGGTTCTCTCTCCCCCTCAGTACCCTCCCATGGTTCTCTCCCCCTCAGTACACTCCCATGGTTCTCTCTCCCCCTCAGTACCCTCCCAGGGTTCTCTCCCCTGCTCACCTCCCATGGTTCTCTCTCCCCCTGCTCACCTCCCATGGTTCTCTCCCCCTGCTCACCTCCCATGGTTCTCTCCCCCTGCTCACCTCCCATGGTTCTCTCCTCCTGCTCACCTCCCATGGTTCTCTCCCCCTGCTCACCTCCCATGGTTCTCTCCCCCTGCTCACCTCCCATGGTTCTCTCCTCCTGCTCACCTCCCATGGTTCTCTCCCCCTGCTCACCTCCCATGGTTCTCTCCCCCTGCTCCCCTCCCATGGTTCGTCCTCCCACTAACAAAGCATCAAGGATCCCACACTTGGGAAGAAAGGTTCCATTAACTCAAACTTTATCAACAAGTGATTACACAAAGTTATAAGTTAGGGATTTATGGCCAACGATTCCAGCCTAAGTTAATACACACTATTTCTGTTTTATGACACTTTTCTTATGGTCAGAGTTTTGCTTTATCATCTAACTTGTATATATCTTGGCCCTATTGGTCCCTATGTTGGTACTTTCTTTCGTGTCAGTACTTGGCGTGAAAACTATTGTAGAGAGAACAACACCATGTGATCACTACCCGCAGTAACAGAGAACAACACCATGTGATCACTACCAGCAGTAACAGAGAACAACACCATGTGATCACTACCCGCAGTAACAGAGAACAACACCATGTGATCACTACCCGCAGTAACAGAGAACAACACCATGTGATCACTACCCGCAGTAACAGAGAACAACACCATGTGATCACTACCAGCAGTAACAGAGAACAACACCATGTGATCACTACCAGCAGTAACAGAGAACAACACCATGTGATCACTACCCGCAGTAACAGAGAACAACACCATGTGATCACTACCCGCAGTAACAGAGAACAACACCATGTGATCACTACCAGCAGTAACAGAGAACAACACCATGTGATCACTACCAGCAGTAACAGAGAACAACACCATGTGATCACTACCAGCAGTAACAGAGAACAACACCATGTGATCACTACCAGCAGTAACAGAGAACAACACCATGTGATCACTACCCGCAGTAACAGAGAACAACACCATGTGATCACTACCAGCAGTAACAGAGAACAACACCATGTGATCACTACCAGCAGTAACAGAGAACAACACCACATGATCACTACCCGCAGTAACAGAGAACAACACCATGTGATCACTACCAGCAGTAACAGAGAACAACACCATGTGATCACTACCAGCAGTAACAGAGAACAACACCACATGATCACTACCAGCAGTAACAGAGAACAACACCATGTGATCACTACCAGCAGTAACAGAGAAAAACACCACATGATCACTACCAGCAGTAACAGAGAACAACACCATGTGATCACTACCCGCAGTAACAGAGAACAACACCATGTGATCACTACCAGCAGTAACAGAGAACAACACCATGTGATCACTACCAGCAGTAACAGAGAAAAACACCACATGATCACTACCAGCAGTAACAGAGAACAACACCATGTGATCACTACCAGCAGTAACAGAGAACAACACCACATGATCACTACCAGCAGTAACAGAGAACAACACCATGTGATCACTACCAGCAGTAACAGAGAACAACACCATGTGATCACTACCAGCAGTAACAGAGAACAACACCACATGATCACTACCAGCAGTAACAGAGAACAACACCATGTGATCACTACCAGCAGTAACAGAGAACAACAACACATGATCACTACCAGCAGTAACAGAGAACAACAACACATGATCACTACCAGCAGTAATAGACAGAAGCACACTGTGATCGGATAATATCGGTAACATCAACTGACAATGAAGGGTTTAAGTGTTGTCTAAGTGATATACAAACTATACATATTGTCTCCGCTAGTTTATTGAAAGATTGGATTTATCGGATTCGTGTTTTTGTGGGTAAAACTCTCCCTTGAGTGCCGTGCCAAGAATCCACTTGAGTGCGTGTCATACAAGCGTTGTGTCACGTGCAGCTTCCCGCTATGAGCGTTGTGTCACGTGCAGCTTCCCGCTATGAGCGTTGTGTCACGTGCAGCTTCCCGCTATGAGCGTTGTGTCACGTGCAGCTTCCCGCTATGAGCGTTGTGTCACGTGCAGCTTCCCGCTATGAGCGTTGTGTCACGTGCAGCTTCCCGCTATGAGCGTTGTGTCACGTCCAGCTTCCTGCTACAAGCGTTGTGTCACGTCCAGCTTCCCGCTACGAGCGTTGTGTCACGTGCAGCTTCCCGCTACGAGCATTGTGTCACGTCCAGCTTCCCGCTACGATTCCGCCACTTGCGTCGTCCAGCCACGCGTAGTGTTCCGTCTCTCTTACGGTGCCACGCGCGTGTCATTGGTTATGTTAGTGAGTAACTCTGCACATTCAACCACGTGCAGTAGTCTTGGAGCTGAGAAGGAGAGACCATCATCGTCCTCGAGCCTGGCTATGCCACAGTCGGATAGATATATCGTCAACTGTTAGGGATATATCCGTCGGGAGTGACTATGTCGAGGCCGCCTAGTTTAAGTACAAAGTCTGTACTGTTTTTATAGTGTTGCCTTGTTTGGATGGAGGTGATTAACTGACCTATTAATTATAGCTTATAATAATTATACGATTATATTAATTAATTATACACGTGGAACATACTGGAGGGCCAAGTACCAAATCTACACAGTAAAATAACAACGTACTGCAGTGAACGATATGGAAGAAAATGCAGAATACAACCCATAGGAACAATCAGCGAACACTGTATAAACATCAGAGGTCCGCGATTGTTTAACGTCCTCACAGCGAGCATTAGAAATATTGCCGGAACAACCATGGACATCTTCAAGAGGAAACTAGATTGTTTCCTCCAAGGAGGGCCGGACCAACCGGGCTGTGGTGGGTATGTGGGCCTGTGGGCCGCTCCAAGCAATAGCCTTGTAGACCAAACTGTCACAAGTCAAGCCTGGCCTCGGGCCAGGCTTGGGGAGTAGAAGAACTCCCAGAACCCCATCAACCAGGTATTAACCAGGTATACCTCCTTGTTCACCCAATACAGGTGTGGGGGGGGGGTAGAACAATTGATGCGACCCCCAAGAGTCAAAACCTTGACCTGCGTAGGAACACTTGGAATACCTGCAGGGGTATGAGAAGATTAACATAAACCCCCTATAATTAGTGTCTCTGTGACTGTGTGTGTGTTCGATCATTTATGATTATAGCCTCACTGACTAGAATTCTTAATTAATTTACGATTATAGTCTCAGTGATGTGTTATTGAATCATTTATTGTTATTGTATTAGTGACATGTATGATTAATTTTTGTGATATATTGCAGTGTGCCGTATTGTCTCGTTGATTATGTTGTTGTGCATTTCATGTTTGATGTGCATTGCCCGACTTTCCTGTTTCCTGTTGTTCCAGTCAATGTCCCTTTGATTACTGCTAGTGTCGTATGAAACTTGTGTCAGAGTGTTCACAAGTGTTCATTTAGTTCACACTGTCCCGTGCAAGTGGGTGGACTCAATGTCTCCTCACACTAGCGCTGTGGGAATGATTCCTACTGTGTAAGGTCTGCATAGATTTTGTCGTGACGCTCTTGATCAGCATAAAGTCAAACTCCCTTTGTACTAGTTTTACTGAATAAACTAATTATTATTAATAGAGGCTATGTGTCAACATTTCCCTATGTACTGTCCCCGAACTTATTCTGCTTAATTATGGGCACCAGCTCCGGATATGGAGACCTTATACCCTACTAACAATACATAACATATATTTTGTGTGAAAACTCCTTGTAGTCATTTCTCTAGAATTGTGTTAATGCACAAGAGCACTGAAATACAGTGAATTTCGGTGGTTGTTTTTGCATACAATTTCTCTCAATTGATAACATGCAGACTGAACGCCATTGGGTATGGTGTTTTTTCCTCACGGAGGCCATCTCACCGAACTCCAATGACAGCACAGTCATGTCAACTCCAATGACAGCACAGTCATGTCAACTCCAGTGACAGCACAGTCATGTCAACTCCAGTGACAGCACAGTCATGTCAACTCCAGTGACAGCACAGTCATGTCAACTCCAGTGACAGCACAGTCATGTCAACTCCAGTGACAGCACAGTCATGTCAACTCCAGTGACAGCACAGTCATGTCAACTCGCAGCAAGACTCAGACTAAGAAAAAACAGAAGATCCAGAAGCCTTCACTAACTCACCAGCTCTATAACTGGTATAACAGCCCTCCGAGACAGCTCTATAACTGGTATAACAGCCCTCCGAGACAGCTCTATAACTGGTATAGCAGCCTCCGAG
This sequence comes from Procambarus virginalis, assembly GCA_020271785.1. NCBI lineage: Eukaryota > Metazoa > Arthropoda > Malacostraca > Decapoda > Cambaridae > Procambarus > Procambarus virginalis. Next base: position 52,724 of record WNGS01001780.1, read on the forward strand.
ACAGCTCTATAACTGGTATAGCAGCCCTCCGAGACAGCTCTATAACTGGTATAGCAGCCCTCCGAGACAGCTCTATAACTGGTATAACAGCCCTCCGAGACAGCTCTATAACTGGTATAACAGCCCTCCGAGACAGCTCTATAACTGGTATAGCAGCCCTCCGAGACAGCTCTATAACTGGTATAGTAGCCCTCCGAGACAGCTCTATAACTGGTATAGCAGTCCTCCGAGACAGCTCTATAACTGGTATAACAGCCCTCCGAGACAGCTCTATAACTGGTATAGCAGCCCTCCGAGACAGCTCTATAACTGGTATAGCAGGCCTCCGAGACAGCTCTATAACTGGTATAGCAGCCCTCCGAGACAGCTCTATAACTGGTATAGCAGCCCTCCGAGACAGCTCTATAACTGGTATAGCAGCCCTCCGAGACAGCTCTATAACTGGTATAACAGCCCTCCGAGACAGCTCTATAACTGGTATAGCAGCCCTCCGAGACAGCTCTATAACTGGTATAGCAGCCCTCCGAGACAGCTCTATAACTGGTATAGCAGCCCTCCGAGACAGCTCTATAACTGGTATAAACAGCCCTCCGAGACAGCTCTATAACTGGTATAGCAGCCCTCCGAGACAGCTCTATAACTGGTATAACAGCCCTCCGAGACATGCTCCACCAAAAATAACATCCATCAGTCCACAAATATCCAGTATCTGCTGGTGGTACTGGTAATGGCTCCAAAAAGCCTCCACTTACGAGCTATTCCTGCCCATGCTACCTTTGGGTAACTTAATCTTTATCAGTCAATACTGTCTCTGTTACGGGCTATTCCTGCCCGTGCCATCTTTTGAAATGTTTAATCTTTATCAATCTACGGTCTCCAAGTTTCAGCCCCGCTCCTGTGCCAGGGAAGTCCACTACGAGCTCACTATAGCCCATGCTACTTTCGCAAGGCACAAGGAGTGCGTTGCAAAGCGCTTCCCTAGGGGTCAGACCATAAATATAGTTTGAAAATGAACTTGGAGAGTTAATTTTCCAACTTCCCTCGACAGTGAAGGAAAACATAAGAAATATTGAGAAGATTCGTGTTTAAATCACTAATCTTACCTTTTCGGTCATATTCAACAACATATGTTTACAAGAAAGACTGCTACCAAAATATACCAATATATATATATATATATATATACATATATATATATATATATATATATATATATATATATATATATATATTATATATATATATATAATGCCCAACTCGCCTAAACACGCGAGAGTAGTTATTCAACTATAGAACACTTTCCCACCAGGAGACTCGAACCCTAGCCAGCACAGAAGCCTTCCAGCCACTGGAATGACAGGTAACGCCTTAACCCACTGCACCACGCTCAGACCCTTAAAAGAGATGGTAATTTTGGGGCATTTCAACACTACAAAGATCACCACCTCCCAGGAGCACCAGAGCTAGTGAGGGGTCAAATTTACGTTTTTTCATCAAGTCCCTGTTTAATATGGGAATACACTGTGTCTATGCTTAATGCCCAACTCGCCTAAACACGCGAGAGTTGGGCATTTGTCTATGCTTAAAGCTTAATGTCTATGCTTAAACATTAAGCATAGACACAGTGCATTCCCATATTCAACAGGGACTTGATGAAAAAACGTAAATTTGACCCCTCACTAGCTCTGGTGCTCTTGGGAGGTGGTGATCTTTGGAGTGTTGAAATGCCCCAAAATTACCATCTCTTTTAAGGGTCTGAGCGTGGTGCAGTGGGTTAAGGCGTTACCTGTCATGCCAGTGGCTGGAAGGCTTCTGTGCTGGCTAGGGATCGAGTCTCCTGGTGGGAAAGTGTTCTATAGTTGAATATATATAATATATATATATAATATATATATATATATATATATATATATATATATATATATATATATATATATATATATATATGTCGTACCTAGTAGCCAGAACGCACTTCTCAGCCTACTATGCAAGGCCCGATTTGCCTAATAAGCCAAGTTTTCATGAATTAATTATTTTTTGACTACCTAACCTACCTAACCTAACCTAATCTAACTTTTTCGGCCACCTAACTTAACCTAACCTATAAAGATAGGTTAGGTTCGGACATATATCTACATTAATTTTAACTCAAATAAAAAAAAATGACCTCATACATAATGAAATGGGTAGCTTTATCATTTCATAAGAAAAAAAATTGTGAAAATATATTAATTCATGAAAACTTGGCTTATTAGGCAAATCGGGCCTTGCATAGTGGGCCGAGAAGTGCGTTCTGGCTACTAGGTACGACATATATATATATATATATATATATATATATATATATATATATATATATATATATATATATATACATATATATGAATGAAAACTCACACCCCAGAAGTGACTCGAACCCATACTCCCAGGAGCAACGCAACTGGTATGTACAAGACGCCTTAAACCACTTGACCATCACGACCGGACATAATGAGGTGATAGCCGAAGCTATTTGAACCACCCCACCGCCGGCACTCGGATGGTTATCTTGGGCATAGCATTTTAATAAATCACCTCATTCTTTGGGGCACACGTGAGGAACACAAATGCGAACAAGCCTGAATGGTCCCCAGGACTATATGCGAATGAAAACTCACACCCCAGAAGTGACTCGAACCCATACTCCCAGGAGCAACGCAACTGGTATGTACAAGACGCCTTAAACCACTTGACCATCACGACCGGACATAATGAGGTGATAGCCGAAGCTATTTGAACCACCCCACCGCCGGCACTCGGATGGTTATCTTGGGCATAGCATTTTACCAAATCACCTCATTCTTGGGGCACACGTGAGGAACACAAATGCGAACAAGCCTGAATGGTCCCCAGGACTATATGCGAATGAAAACTCACACCCCAGAAGTGACTCGAACCCATACTCCCAGAAGCAACGCAACTGGTATGTACAAGACGCCTTAAACCACTTGACCATCACGACCGGACATAATGAGGTGATAGCCGAAGCTATTTGAACCACCCCACCGCCGGCACTCGGATGGTTATCTTGGGCATAGCATTTTACCAAATCACCTCATTCTTTGGGGCACACGTGAGGAACACAAATGCGAACAAGCTTGAATGGTCCCCAGGACTATATGCGAATGAAAACTCACACCCCAGAAGAGTTTTGTACATACATTTGTTTTGTACAAGGCGTCTTGTACATACCAGTTGCGTTGCTCCTGGGAGTATGGGTTCGAGTCACTTCTGGGGTGTGAGTTTTCATTCGCATATAGTCCTGGGGACCATTCAGGCTTGTTCGCATTTGTGTTCCTCACGTGTGCCCCAAAGAATGAGGTGATTTGGTAAAATGCTATGCCCAAGATAACCATCCGAGTGCCGGCGGTGGGGTGGTTCAAATAGCTTCGGCTATCACCTCATTATGTCCGGTCGTGATGGTCAAGTGGTTTAAGGCGTCTTGTACATACCAGTTGCGTTGCTCCTGGGAGTATGGGTTCGAGTCACTTCTGGGGTGTGAGTTTTCATTCGCATATAGTCCTGGGGACCATTCAGGCTTGTTCGCATTTGTGTTCCTCACGTGTGCCCCAAAGAATGAGGTGATTTGGTAAAATGCTATGCCCAAGATAACCATCCGAGTGCCGGCGGTGGGGTGGTTCAAATAGCTTCGGCTATCACCTCATTATGTCCGGTCGTGATGGTCAAGTGGTTTAAGGCGTCTTGTACATACCAGTTGCGTTGCTCCTGGGAGTATGGGTTCGAGTCACTTCTGGGGTGTGAGTTTTCATTCGCATATAGTCCTGGGACCATTCAGGCTTGTTCGCATTTGTGTTCCTCACGTGTGCCCCAAAGAATGAGGTGATTTGGTAAAATGCTATGCCCAAGATAACCATCCGAGTGCCGGCGGTGGGGTGGTTCAAATAGCTTCGGGTATCACCTCATTATGTCCGGTCGTGATGGTCAAGTGGTTTAAGGCGTCTTGTACATACCAGTTGCGTTGCTCCTGGGAGTATGGGTTCGAGTCACTTCTGGGGTGTGAGTTTTCATTCGCATATAGTCCTGGGGACCATTCAGGCTTGTTCGCATACATATATATATATATATATATATATATATATATATATATATATATATATATATATTTAACTTTAGAACACTTTCCCACCAGGAGACTCTAACCCTAGCCAGCACAGAAGCCTTCCAGCAACTGGCATAACAGGTAACGCCTTAACCCACTGCACCACGCTCAGACCCTTAAAAGAGATGGTAATTTCGGGGTATTTCAACACGCAAAAGACTACCACCTCCCAAGAGCACTAGAGCAAGTGAGGGGTCAATTTTACGTTTTTTCATCAAGTCCCTGTTTAATATGGGAAGACACTGTGTCTATGCTTAATGCCCAACTTGCCTAAACACGCAAGAGAAGTTATTCAACTTTAGAACACTTTCCCACCAGGAGACTCGAACCCTAGCCAGCACAGAAGCCTTCCAGCAACTGGCATAACAGGTAACGCCTTAACCCACAGAGACAGTATGAGACAGTATGGAATGAGACAGTATTGATTGATGTGGGCAGCCTCCACCACATCACTTCCTAATGCATTCCATTTGTCAACCACTCTGACACTAAAAAAAATCTTTCTAATATCTCTGTGGCTCATTTGGGCACTCAGTTTCCACCTGTGTCCCCTAGTTTCCACAAGTGTCTAAATGCTGTTCTTATGTTAGCCAACCCGGCATATGCTGCTGATGTTTTCCTCTTGATATGGGCTTCAGGGGACAGGTCTGGCGTGATATCAACCCCCAGGTCTTTCTCTCTTTCTGACTAGTGTAGAATTTCATCTCCCAAATGATACCTTGTAACTGGCCTCCTGCTCCCTACACATATCTCCATTACATTACATTTGCTTGGGTTAAACTCTAACAACCATTTGTTCGATCATTCCTTTAGTTTGTCTAGGCCTTCTTGAAGCCTCAAGCAGTCCTCCTCTGTCTTAATTCTTCTCATAATTTTGGCATCGTCAGCAAACATTGAGAGGAATGAGTTTATACACTCCGGGAGATCGTTCACGTATATCAGAAACAGGATAGGACCGAGTACAGAGCCCTGTAGGACCCCACTGGTGACTTCACGCCAATCTGAGGTCTCACCCCTCACTGTAACTCTTTGCTTCCTATTGCTTAGGTATTCCCTTATCCACTGGAGCACTTTACCAGTTACTCCTGCCTGTCTCTCCAGCTTATGTACCACCCTCTTATGGGGAACTGTATAAAAGGCTTTCCGACAATCCAAAAAATGCAGTCTGCCCAGCTTTCTCTTTATTGCTTAACCTTTGTCACCTGATCGTAGAATTCTATTATGCCAGGAAGGCAAGATTTACCCTCCCTGAACCCTTGTTGGCGATTTGTCACGAAGTCTCTTCTCTCCAGATGTGTTACTAGATTTTTTCTCACGATCTTCTCCATCACTTTGCATGGTATACGAGTCAAGGACACTGGCCTGTAGTTCAGTGCCTCTTGTCTGTCACCCCTTTTTGTATATTGGGACCACATTAGTCGCCTTCCATATGTCTGTATGTATGTATGTATGTTTGTATGTATGTATGTATGTATGTATGTATGTATGTATGTATGTATGTATGTATGTATGTATGTATGTATGTATGAATGTATGTATGTACTCACCTAATTGTGCTTGCAGGGGTTGAGCTTTGGCTCTTTGGTCTCGCCTCTCAACTGTCAATCAACTGGTGACGTATGTATGTATGTATGTATGTATGTATGTATGTATGTATGTATGTATGTATGTATGTATGTATGTATGTATGTATACTGAAAACTCACACCCCAGAATTGAATCGAAACACAAACACAAATGAGGAACACAAATAATTTGTGTTCCTCACGTGTGCCCCAAAGAATGGGGTGATTTGATAAAATATCATGCCCAAGATTACCATCAGAGTGCCGGCGGGATGAAGGGGAATTAGCCTCGGCTACCATCATCTTTTGTCCGGTCGTGATGGTCGAGTGGTTAAGGGGTCCTGTACATCAGTTGCAGAGTGCTCCTGGCAGTATGGGTTCGAGTCACTTCTGGGGTGTGAGTTTTCAGTTGCATATATGCCTGGGGACCATTCTGGCTTGTTCGCGCATGTATGTATGTATGTATTTGTGACTGTTGGTTTAGAAACAAGTTATGTATGTATTCATGTATGTATGCATGTATGTATTTATGTATGTATGTATTTGTGACTGTTGGTTTAGAAACAAGTTAGCTGAGTTGTGCGGAAAGATTAGGATTTTTGAGGTCCAGAAATGATTAACCTATGTATATACTGGCTAGGATCCAGCTGTGTTGTAAGATGGATGAATTGCGGTTCAACATTTGGGCAGCTGTTTGATGGGTGTGAGGACAGCTGAGCACAGGTACTAGGACAGCTGACCTGCCAGATGTACGATTCTGCTTAAATTGCGGTTCGACATTTGGGTCGCTATTTTAGTCTTGAACTTATCACTGCATAATGAATGATTACAGTTGTGGATGACTCTAATGTATAGTAATGTATATTCTTACACCTCTGATGAAGTTAGGTTAGGTGCGGATGGATAGTCCTGCCATTTTTGAATAATAACATTAAACACATTACATAGATAAGTGACATACCAAGGCCTCAGTGTGCAGCTTATGACGTCACACAGTTGAGAAGTCAGGTTGTTGTGGACCCTTGACACCCTGGGCTCCCATTAACAGACGGGCTCCCATTAACAGACGGGCTCCCATTAACAGATGGGCTCCCATTAACAGATGGGCTCCCATTAACAGACGGGCTCCCATTAACAGACGGGCTCCCATTAACAGACGGGCTCCCATTAACAGACGGGCTCCTATTAACAGACGGGCTCCCATTAACAGATGGGCTCCCATTAACAGATGGGCTCCCATTAACAGACGGGCTCCCATTAACAGACGGGCTCCCATTAACAGACGGGCTCCCATTAACAGACGGGCTCCCATTAACAGACGGGCTCCCATTAACAGACGGGCTCCTATTAACAGACGGGCTCCCATTAACAGAT
>WNGS01001780.1:114729-134720 GCA_020271785.1 Procambarus virginalis
GTGTAGTGTTCATATATAGGCATAGGTTAGGTTAGGTGTTTAGGTGTTGGCGAGTATTTTGTAGTACGTGAGTGAAGCATTCACAGCGGTGAGGTTCGAACACAAGTCGTCAGCGAAGCACTTGTTCCGGAAGTGTCGCGTCATCAACTGTGAGTCGTGTGTAAACCATTTTCATTCATAAACTGCTGAAGGGGGGGGGGGTAGGGTGGCGCCTTTGGCAAAGAATGGTTTTTGGGCTTTTGTTTAGAGGACAGAGGTGAGGCAGGATGTTTCATATCCTCATGCCAAGCTCGTTAAAGCAGCTCGCCAACCCCCCTCCCCAGACGCATTCATTACTTTTTAACATAATGTGAATTAAAATTTGATTGTTCTCACATATATGTTATAATTATTATATACTAAATTTGTTTGTAAAGTTAGGCGTAGTTTGGGTTGGTGTTTGGGATGTGTTGACGATTATTGTTCTTGAAGTGTAATACAGTCGCCGAGAAGTGTTCCTTCACCCAAGTGTCTTGGTAAGTGCAGAATGGCAACGCCGCGTTTTTTATTGTAGAATGGCAACGCCGCGTTTGTTGTTATTTTAGAATGGCAACGCCGCGTTTGTTGTTTTTGTAGAATGGCAACGCCGTGTTTGTTGTTATTGTAGAATGGCAACGCCGCGTTTGTTGTTATTGTAGAATGGCAACGCCGCGTTTGTTATTGTAGAATGGCAACGCCGCGTTTGTTGTTGTAGAATGGCAACGCCGCGTTTGTTATTGTAGAATGGCAACGCCGCGTTTGTTGTTATTGTAGAATGGCAACGCCGCGTTTGTTATTGTAGAATGGCAACGCCGCGTTTGTTATTGTAGAATGGCAACGCCGCGTTTGTTATTGTAGAATGGCATCGCCGCGTTTGTTATTGTAGAATGGCATCGCCGCGTTTGTTATTGTAGAATGGCATCGCCGCGTTTGTTATTGTAGAATGGCAACGCCGCGTTTGTTGTTATTGAAGAATGGCAACGCCGCGTTTGTTATTGTAGAATGGCAACGCCGCGTTTGTTATTGTAGAATGGCAACGCCGCGTTTGTTGTTATTGTAGAATGGCAACGCCGCGTTTGTTATTGTAGAATGGCAACGCCGCGTTTGTTATTGTAGAATGGCAACGCCGCGTTTGTTGCTATTGTAGAATGGCAACGCCGCGTTTGTTATTGTAGAATGGCAACGCCGCGTTTGTTGTTATTGTAGAATGGCAACGCCGCGTTTGTTGTTATTGTAGAATGGCAACGCCGCGTTTGTTATTGTAGAATGGCAACGCCGTGTTTGTTGTCATTGTAGAATGGCAACGCCGCGTTTGTTGTTATTGTAGAATGGCAACGCCGCGTTTGTTGTCATTGTAGAATGGCAATGCCGCGTTTGTTGTCATTGTAGAATGGCAACGCCGCGTTTGTTATTGTAGAATGGCAACGCCGCGTTTGTTGTTTTTGTAGAATGGCAACGCCGCGTTTGTTATTGTAGAATGGCAACGCCGCGTTTGTTGTTGTAGAATGGCAACGCCGCGTTTGTTATTGTAGAATGGCAACGCCGCGTTTGTTGTTATTGTAGAATGGCAACGCCGCGTTTGTTATTGTAGAATGGCAACGCCGCGTTTGTTATTGTAGAATGGCACGCCGCGTTTGTTGTTATTGTAGAATGGCAACGCCGCGTTTGTTGTTATTGTAGAATGGCAACGCCGCGTTTGTTGTTATTGTAGAATGGCAACGCCGCGTTTGTTATTGTAGAATGGCAACGCCGCGTTTGTTATTGTAGAATGGCAACGCCGCGTTTGTTGTTATTGAAGAATGGCAACGCCGCGTTTGTTATTGTAGAATGGCAACGCCGCGTTTGTTATTGTAGAATGGCAACGCCGCGTTTGTTATTGTAGAATGACAACGCCGCGTTTGTTGCTATTGTAGAATGGCAACGCCGCGTTTGTTATTGTAGAATGACAACGCCGCGTTGGTATTGTAGAATGGCATCGCTGCGTTTGTTATTGTAGAATGGCAATGCTGCGTTTGTTATTGTAGAATGGCAACTCCGCGTTTGTTATTGTAGAATGACAACGCCGCGTTTGTTGTTGTAGAATGACAACGCCGCGTTTGTTATTGTAGAATGACAACGCCGCCATCTTGTGGTTGGTGGTGTACGCCATACTCATCCTGTGGGTGGTAGTGAACCCCACACCCATCCTGTGGGTGGTAGTGGACCCCACACCCATCCTGTGGGTCGTATTGGTCCCCTACACCCATCCTGTGGGTCGTAGTGGACCCCCACACCCATCCTGTAGGTATTGGTGGACCCCACACCCATGCTGTGGGTGGTAGTGAACCCCACACCCATCCTGTGGGTGGTAGTGAACCCCACACCCATCCTGTGGGTGGTAGTGGACCCCACACCCATCTGGTGGGTGTTAGTGGACCCCACACCCATCCTGTGGGTGGTAGAGGTCCCCACACTCATCCTGAGGGTGGTAGAGGACCCCACACCTTTCCTGTGGGTGGAAGGACCCCACACCCATCCTGTGGGTGGTAGTGGACCCCATACCCATCCTGTGGGTGGTAGAGGACCCCACACCCATCCTGTGGGTGGTAGAGGACCCCACACCCATCCTGTGGATGATAGTGGACCCCACACCCATCCTGTGGGTGGTAGAGGACCCCACACCCATACTGTGGGTGGTAGTGGACCCCAGACCCATCCTGTGGGTGGTAGTGGACCCCATACCCATCCTGTGGGTGGTAGAGGACCCCACACCCATCGTGTGGGTGGTAGAGGACCCCACACCCATCGTGTGGGTGGTAGAGGACCCCACACCCATCCTGTGGGTGGTAGAGGACCCCACACTCATCCTGAAGGTGGTAGAGGACCCCACATCCATCCTGTGGGTGGTAGAGGACCCCACTCCCATCGTGTGGGTGGTTAAGGACCCAACACTCATCCTGTGGGTAGTAGTGGACCCCACACCCATCCTGTGGGTGGTAGTGGACCCCACACCCATCCTGTGGGTGGTAGTGGACCCCACACCCATCCTGTGGATGGTAGAGGAGGAGTTAGTTTCGCGGGTTAGGGGACGGACGTGTCGTCGTCGCGCTCCGTGAAAATAGTGGAATTTACCGGGATTTTTTAGGATTACAACCATGGATTACCGCACATAGTGATCACCAAGTGCATAGTGACCCGTAGGAAAGTTGAATACAGAAATTAACAATGGAACTTTGAGTTAAATACAGAATAAACGTGGGACCACGTGGTAAGCCAGTGCCACCAGGCTCGTGTGTACAGGCATAAGCGATATATATCAAATATAGCGAGCAGTGATACGTTGAACAGTGAAGTGGATCGTGTAACACAACACATAAATTAGTGGATAGTGTTAGAGAATTGTTCATAGAAAAAGTATAAATGTAAAGTTGTGGAGGAGGCATCACACTTGTGTTTACACCACAGCCACGAGGCCTACACAGTGTAGGGGACGTCTCTCAGTAACGTAACATTATACTCCCTCAGTGATAATATACCAGCAATATATATTGTAATACGGGAAAGTGGATCTAGGATATAGTAATAGAGTAAGTGAATAACATTGCAAGCCAGAAGAAATCAGAAATTCCCTTAGGGTATTACAGGCAAATAATCAGTGTATAAATCAAGTAACTGGCAACCGGTGGCATCCTGCCCCCAACCTGGGACAAACAACGGTCAACTATATGGTCCCCAAGGGGACCCATACTTCTCCACCAGGCGATAAGTACCTCCACATAAACTTGAACAAATAAACATATGTAATATTATAAATATACTGTATACATATTATATATACATACATATAATATTATAAATATTTGCATATAATATTATAACACCACAAACCCAACATGGAGGTGTGTGGAGGCTGCCATAAGTCACTTCGGAAGACTGTTGTAGGCATTGTATGTAACATTTGTAACATAAGATTTCACCTGAGTTGTACAGAATTACCTACACAATATGCAAACAGACAAGGTACCTACTGGATCTGTCACAATGATAGACTGATGTGGGAAAACATCACCAAACTAATGAATAACATTCCTGAAATACACAGGCTACAATTCACACAAAAACTACCAGAAATATATGCTGAATATATAAAGACAGCAACGAACTCTGAGCACAACCCAGTGACTGAGAATTTAGAGAGCCAAAGTGGCAATGTAGAAGGACATAGTGTCGAGGTACACAAAAATGAAGGCAGAATTGTAGAGCAAACTGGTGATATGAATAAGGAGGGAAAAAATGAGACGAATGAGAACACAAATGAGAAAGACGAAAGCAACAAGGAGAAAGATAAGAGCAATACCGAGAAAGAATGCAGAAATGAGAACGTTGTAACAAAAAACGCAGAGGTAGCCAAGTCGTGCACGGGTACAAACAAGAATAATACAATCACAGTTGAAAATATTTGCAGGTATTATGCAAAAGGACAGTGCATATATGGGCCCAGAGGCACGGAATGCTCATTCATGCACCCACGGAAATGTCGGAACTGGTTAGGGAAAGGCAGATGTCGTTTTGATACAGAATGTAGATATTTTCACCCTAAGCTATGCAAACTCTCAGTTAATGAGAGGAAATGCTATGATCTTCATTGCCCTGATTTCCACGTCAGAGGTACACAGCGCTATATAAGAGAGGAAGTCCAATATAATAGCCCTGAAATTTTTTAGAGGCAGGCAGAAACAGAGGGAGAAACAGACAGGCAGAAACGTGGCAGGAATACGGATGGAGAGGGGGGAATACCCAAGACTGGACTACGGTTCGTCATCAAGCCCACACATACTACACCCCCCAACTACACAGAGACTACCACACTCCCCAATATCACTTCCAAAACTGGACAAACCATTGCCACAACAACACACCCTGGGTCAGGGTAGAGAGGAGGGAGAACTACCAAAACCTTCCAGAAGTGACACACAATATGGACAATCATTCATATTTGCAAACATTCAAGGTTTAAAGCCAAAGTCAAGAAATAAAGTTAAATTCATAAATGGCCTCCTATTAGAGTCAAACTCAATATTTGGGGCATTCACGGAAACTCATATAAAAGATTACTTGGATGGTGAAATCTGGATTCCAAATTATAATTTATATAGATGTGATAGAAAAACTAGGTCAAATGGAGGAGTAGGTCTGTATATTAAAGAGGACCTGGTATGCACAGAACTACTAAACTCAACTAATGAGGTGGTAGAGGTACTTGGAATTAAGGTAGAGAAACTAAACCTAATTATTATTCTAATATATAAACCGCCAGATACAACGGTTGAGGAATTCACAGAGCAGATGCACAAAATAGAGAACATACTTGATAACCTAGCAAACCCAGCTCCAGATATTATCTTCCTTGGAGATTTCAATTTACCGAATCTAAGATGGAGAATGGCAAACACAAATATCATAGCAGGGAATGACCCGGGAAATAACCAACCACAGGTCAGAGAACTTTTGAGATTCTGTGACAAATTCTCGCTCAATCAACAGATTACAGAACCAACTAGGAACGAAAACACGCTAGACTTGATATTCACAAACAATGATGAACTAATCAGAGACATCACAATCTCAGATACTTCATACTCAGACCATAAGCTCATTGAAGTGCGAACTAGCATAAATAACGGTACTAGGTCTAAGAGACCCAACAAGCGAGAAGGAATATTCAATCAATTCAATTTCAACAATAAGAGGATCGACTGGGAAAAAATAAATGTAGACCTTGCAACCATTCAATGGGAGACGGTCTTAAGCGACAAAACTCCCACACAGGGAATAGCTCAACTGACAGCTGAAGCTTACAAGGTCTGCTTGAAGCACGTGCCTATGAGGAGGGGCAGAAAGAGGACCACTCTAGAAAGAGAACGCAGACGACTGTACAGGAGAAGGAAAAAAATAACGGAAATGCTTCGGCAGACACAACTATCACAAGCAAGGAAAATAAGCCTAAGCAGGGAGATCGAAGAAATAGAACAAACGTTGAAGCGATCATATGAGTCTGAGGAAATGGAATTGGAACAGAAAGCTATACAAGAGATAAGGAAAAATCCTAAATATTTTTTCACATACGCAAAATCAAAATCCAAAACCTCGACCAGTATTGGACCGTTAATTACAAATGAAGGTACGTACACAGAGGACGACAAAGAGATTAGTGAAATTCTAAGAAGCCAGTATGAGGCTATGTTTAGCACACCAATAAACAACATGAAAGTTGATGACCCAGACAGCTTCTTTATGAATGACATTCAAGCTGCAGATAATATAACGGATATTACCACAAACTCGGAAGACTTTGAAAGAGAAATTGACAATATGCCTATGCACTCAGCTCCTGGGCCTGACTCATGGAATTCAATATTCATAAAGAAATGTAAAGTACCAGTAGCGAGAGCACTCAGCGTAATATGGAGAAAGAGCCTGGATACAGGGGAGATACCAGCAGCACTTAAATCTGCAGATATAGCTCCGTTGCACAAGGGGGGGAGTAAAGCCTTGGCAAAAAATTATAGGCCAGTTGCACTAACATCACACATAATAAAAGTGTTTGAAAGAGTGATTAGGAATCAAATTTCTAGTTTTATGGAAAACAATGAATTGCACAACCCAGGACAACATGGATTTAGAGCGGGAAGATCCTGTCTGTCACAGTTACTCAACCACTATGACAAAATCACAGAAGCCCTAGAAGAAAAGCAAAATGCAGATGTTGTATACACAGACTTTGCAAAGGCGTTCGACAAATGTGACCATGGGGTGATAGCTCACAAAATGAGGTCAATGGGAATAACTGGAAAAGTAGGACGCTGGATACTCAATTTCCTGTCGAACAGAACACAAAGAGTAACAGTCAATCAGATAAAATCGAGTCCAAGCGATGTTAAAAGCTCTGTACCTCAAGGTACAGTCCTTGCACCGCTACTGTTCCTTATTCTCATATCTGATATAGACAAAAATACACGTCACAGCTTCGTGTCGTCCTTTGCAGATGACACAAAAATCAGCATGAAAATTACCTCTGCTGAAGACATTGAAAAACTACAAGCAGATGTCAACAAAGTTTTCGATTGGGCAGCAGAAAATAACATGATGTTTAACAGTGATAAATTTCAGGTACTCAGGTACGGCAAAAATGAGGATCTGAAACATAATACAGGGTACAAAACACAATCAAATCTTCCCATAGTAGAAAAACAGCATGTCAAGGATTTGGGAATAATGATGTCAGACGATCTAACGTTTAGGGAGCATAACCAAGCAAATATTGCGTCAGCCAGAAAAATGATCGGATGGATTACGAGAACTTTCAAATCCAGGGATCCCATCACAATGGTTGTACTCTTCAAGTCACTTGTGTTGTCCCGTCTCGAGTACTGCTCAGTACTCACTTCCCCCTTCAGAGCAGGAGAGATTGCTGAAATAGAGGGAATACAGAGAACATATACGGCACGCATAGACGAGATAAAGCACCTAAATTATTGGGATCGTCTCAAAGCTCTCCAAATGTACTCTCTAGAAAGGAGACGAGAGAGATACCAAATAATATACACATGGAAAATACTGGAGGGCCAGGTCCCAAATCTGCACAGTAAAATAACAACGTACTGGAGTGAACGATATGGAAGAAAGTGCAAGATTGATCCAGTGAAGAGCAGAGGTGCCATAGGCACAATCAGAGAGCACTGTATAAACATCAGAGGTCCGCGGTTGTTCAACATCCTCCTAGCGACTATAAGAAATATTGCCGGAACAACCGTGGACATTTTCAAGAGAAAACTGGACAGTTTTCTAAGAGAAGTTCCGGACCAGCCGGGCTGTGGTGGGTATGTGGGCCTGCGGGCCGCTCCAAGCAACAGCCTGGTGGACCAAGCTCTCACAAGTCGAGCCTGGCCTCGGGCCGGGCTTGGGGAGTAGAACTCCCAGAACCCCATCAACCAGGTATCAACCAGGTATCAACCAACCATACCCATCCTGTGGGTGGTAGAGGATCCCACACCCATCCTGTGGGTGGTAGAGGACCCCCATACCCATCCTGTGGGTGGTAGAGTTCCCCACACCCATCCTGTGTGTGGTAGAGGACCCCATACCCATCCTGTGGGTGGTAGACGACCCCATACCCATCCTGTAGGGGTGTAGTAGTCGAGTTTTCAGGAGAGGAAGTGTAAGATAAGATAGGTTTCAAACGTCATGATAAATCCTGTTTCCTGTTGTGTTAGTGTTGGTTATATGAGTCTGTTTATAGACCGGAGTGCGTCATATGCAACATTAAGGTGCCTAACAGTGTGTTCAGGCACTTGTTCAGTTGGAGTAAAAAGATCGCTACAAAAGGAATTCATCTTACCTGGTGAAAAAACTCTTACACAGTAATTGGTCAGTAAATATGTGTGTAATATGCAGTGAAGAAATGTAAAGTGTGAGAAAAATTACATATTGAAGGTTAGACCTCATCTATACACTCACAACAGCTCACTGACTCACCGATGGCAACAGTAGTACTCATCAGACCTCATCTATACACTCACAACAGCTCACTGACTCACCCCTGGCAACAGTAGTACTCATCAGACCTCATCTATTAACTCACAACAGCTCACTGACTCACCCCTGGCAACAGAAGCACTCATCAGACCTCATCTATACACTCACAACAGCTCACTGACTCACCCCTGGCAACAGTAGTACTCATCAGACCTCATCTATACACTCACAACAGCTCACTGACTCACCCCTGGCAACAGTAGTACTCATCAGACCTCATCTATACACTCACAACAGCTCACTGACTCACCCCTGGCAACAGTAGTACTCATCAGACCTCATCTATACACTCACAACAGCTCACTGACTCACCGATGGCAACAGTAGTACTCATCAGACCTCATCTATACACTCACAACAGCTCACTGACTCACCCCTGGCAACAGTAGTACTCATCAGACCTCATCTATACACTCACAACAGCTCACTGACTCACCCCTGGCAACAGTAGTACTCATCAGACCTCATCTATACACTCACAACAGCTCACTGACTCACCCCTGGCAACAGAAGCACTCATCAGACCTCATCTATACACTCACAACAGCTCACTGACTCACCCCTGGCAACAGTAGTACTCATCAGACCTCATCTATACACTCACAACAGCTCACTGACTCACCCCTGGCAACAGAAGCACTCATCAGACCTCATCTATACACTCACAACAGCTCACTGACTCACCCCTGGCAACAGTAGTACTCATCAGACCTCATCTATACACTCACAACAGCTCACTGACTCACCCCTGGCAACAGAAGCACTCACTAAACACTACACACAATAAACAGCTCTTAAACTGGTCTGTAAAATTGGTAAGAATATTACATAAATAATAGGAATAAAATAGTTATACAAATGCTGGAAAACTGACAAATGGAAGCTTAATAAAACCACAGCATTACAAAACTCTTATAATCTTATCTAAGTTTACACTCAAAATATATATATATACACTTCCAAATGCAATACACTTAAAAAAGTACAAACAGCAAGACGATTATACTTGAAATATACTTGTGCTATGTTTACATAAATGTTAATAATATTTATACTATATATAACATTTGTTCAGTTTTGTAACATATTGTTAAAGGTAAATAATGCCTTAATGTGTAACAGTATTACCATGGTGTGACCTGCCCTGTAAGGCAGGCACCCGGGATGTGGCCACACAGTCACCAGGGATGTGGCCACACAGTCACCAGGGATGTGGCCACACAGTCACCAGGGATGTGGCCACACAGTCACCAGGGATGTGGCCACACAGTCACCAGGGATGTGGCCACACAGTCACCAGGGATGTGGCCACACAGACACCAGGGATGTGGCCACACAGACACCAGGGATGTGGCCACACAGTCACCAGGGATGTGGTCACACAGACACCAGGGATGTGGCCACACAGTCACCAGGGATGTGGCCACACAGTCACCAGGGTCACCAGGGATGTGGCCACACAGTCACCCGGGATGTGGCCACACAGTCACCAGGGATGTGGCCACACAGTCACCCGGGATGTGGCCACACAGACCATCTACAGTCACCAGGGATGTGGCCACACAGTCACCAGGGATGTGGCCACACAGTCACCCGGGATGTGGCCACACAGTCACCTGGGATGTGGCCACACAGTCACCAGGGATGTGGCCACACAGTCACCAGGGATGTGGCCACACAGTCACCAGGGATGTGGCCACACAGTCACCAGGGATGTGGCCACACCGTCACCAGGGATGTGGCCACACAGTCACCAGGGATGTGGCCACACAGTCACCAGGGATGTGGCCACACAGTCACCAGGGATGTGGCCAGACAGTCACCAGGGATGTGGCCACACAGTCACCAGGGATGTGGCCACACAGTCACCAGGGATGTGGCCACACAGTCACCAGGGATGTGGCCACGCAGTCACCAGGGATGTGGCCACACAGTCACCAGGGATGTGGCCACACAGTCACCAGGGATGTGGCCACACAGTCACCAGGGATGTGGCCACACAGTCACCCGGGATGTGGCCACACAGTCACCAGGGATGTGGCCACACAGTCACCCGGGATGTGGCCACACAGACCATCTACAGTCACCAGGGATGTGGCCACACAGTCACCGGGATGTGGCCACACAGTCACCTGGGATGTGGCCACACAGTCACCAGGGATGTGGCCACACAGTCACCTGGGATGTGGCCACACAGTCACCAGGGATGTGGCCACACAGTCACCAGGGATGTGGCCACACAGTCACCAGGGATGTGGCCACACAGTCACCAGGGATGTGGCCACACAGTCACCAAGGATGTGGCCACACAGTCACCAGGGATGTGGCCACGCAGTCACCAGGGATGTGGCCACACAGTCACCAGGGATGTGGCCACACAGTCACCCGGGATGTGGCCACACAGTCACCAGGGATGTGGCCACACAGTCACCAGGGATGTGGCCACACAGTCACCAGGGATGTGGCCACACAGTCACCAGGGATGTGGCTACACAGTCACCAGGGATGTGGCCACACAGTCACCAGGGATGTGGCCACACAGTCACCCGGGATGTGGCCACACAGTCACCCGGGATGTGGCCACACAGTCACCCGGGATGTGGCCACACAGTCACCAGGGATGTGGCCACACAGTCACCAGGGATGTGGCCACACAGTCACCAGGGATGTGGCCACACAGTCACCAGGGATGTGGCCACACAGTCACCAGGGATGTGGCCACACAGTCACCAGGGATGTGGCCACACAGTCACCAGGGATGTGGCCACACAGTCACCAGGGATGTGGCCACACAGTCACCAGGGATGTGGCCACACAGTCACCAGGGATGTGGCCACACAGTCACCAGGGATGTGGCCACACAGTCACCAGGGATGTGGCCACACAGTCACCAGGGATGTGGCCACACAGTCACCAGGGATGTGGCCACACAGTCACCAGGGATGTGGCCACACAGTCACCAGGGATGTGGCCACACAGTCACCAGGGATGTGGCCACACAGTCACCAGGGATGCAAGTGACTGTGGATAAAATAGGAGAGTCAGACGTAGAACAATCCCAGACGACAGGGCCAGAGCTCTTGTGGGGGGGGGTTGTGAAGCTCTGGTCCGGCATCAGTGGAAGCCTCAGGAACCCTGGTGGGTGCAGTAGTATCCCAGGTTGCAATCCTTTTGACCATGTCGAGGCGCAGTTGTCCAGAGCGTGTGCCGGGGAACACCCAGCGCGTAGGTTCGAACTCTCATCACGGCTTCTGTGGATTTTCTCCTTGACGCATCACGACAGTGGGATTACTCTGTGTATCTGGGAAATATTATATCTTCAAAGGGCTTACTCACTTATAACAGATCTTCAGGAAATAATACATTAGCTGATAAGCTACCTATATTCTAGCTGGATATTTCAAATTATTAAGGAATTACTGTCACAAAGAGCTAGCTTATTGACAAACATTGTAAACCCTATTAAAACCAGCTCCATGATAGATGAGCTAAGTGTTTAGTGATGGTGATCCTGGGTAATCAATACATCTCTTGATGTAAAGTGCTCAGCTGAGACTTTTATGTATCTTAATGCCACAAATAGTTTATATTATTCATCAAATTGTCTTATCATCCTAATTTATTGCTGTTTTGCCAATATAAACTTCAACGTTCCAATTGCAAGCTGTAAATTTTGTCTATACCTGTAACTCCTGATCACTTGAGCCCCAGCTGAGATGCGCTGCATAAATTACTGAGGAATAAAGCTTAGAAATCTAAATCAAGATCTAGATTATAGAGTATAATTATAATGATTACGTGTTACACTTATTATGATGCTGTCTTACGTAAATAATGTACTGTAATTTTGAGTTTTATAAATGTAAAACTATTTATGAATAAAACCAGAGCGCAACTCCATAGTCTCCTGAGGCTCATGGATGCCTACTACTATTTTTATCTGATTTAAATATTCTGAAAGGTAAAGTAACCAACCGTTTATATATGTGTGGAGTGGTGACCACTGATGAGCCGCAGAGGCCCAGGATGCGTTACAGGTTATCTGACTCCGTGTGACCTGAGGCGTGACAACTGTCGACGCCGGACGCCTCCTGCCCTGACCCTGGCAACAGTATATCTGGATCAGGATGACAAACAACTTGCTGAAGACAAGACCGGCAGCGCTCCTGCACGTCCCTCCACACCTTGCTCCTGCAGGTGAAGGTCAGGAAGATGAAGGCTCCCTGCAGGGTGTTGAGGACCACGAAGACGTACCAGACGGCCTGCAGCTGTAGGTAGCCAGCCACGATGCCAGTGATCCAGGTGAGGCCCATCAGCACGGCCAGTCGCACATACAGCACAAACTGTTTCTTATTTTGTGGACTCGAACTCTTCCGCAGCGTCGGCTCCCTGCTGGCACCGATGGTGTATGAAGTAATAAGGAAAAACACAACATTGAGAGCCATGACTGTAAATAATGGAGCAGCAAAGAACACCAATAAGGCCTTGCGCTTCCCGAACCAGCACCAACGTTGACCAAAGCTGGGCAGGAACTCGGGGACAGACCTGCAGGGGCGGTCTTGTCAAGGGTTACTGTGACCACCACAGCCAAGGCGGGAAGCAGCCAGCAGTACACACAGTAGAGCAAGAACTTGCTTCGCTGTCGCCCTGTTGACACTCGCAGCTCGTCTTTAGCTTGTCGAAATGTCAGCCACACGTCAAAGGCCATGATATTCATCCAGCAGAAGGCGGCGAGGAAGGAGTAATACATTATGACTGCCGAGATGTAACATCCTGTCGTCTTAGGCTCCAGGAAGGTGCTGAGGATGAAAATGGTGTAGGCGGTGAGAAGAGAGAGGCAGAGGGACGCCAAGCACTTGCCCGGGAGGTTCCTAAGACGAGGTAGCAAAAGGAAGGCAGCCAGGTGCAGCAGGAGACACAGGCAGGACAGCCCAAGACCCGCCAGTGACACCCAACCCAACACCGAGGAGAACTTCTCTGGTAGTTCCTGTGGCATGCACACAAGGACGCCACCTTCAGTTACCTCGTACTCTCCCACCTGGTAACTTCGAGCGTAAGCTTCTACAGTTACCATTCTCTTCTCGTTCAACGTGAATTCGCCTTCACAAAGAAGTATTTTATCACAATTAAGTGTTTCATTTGATTCACTAGACACTATGTTGCTACGAAAGGCTTTCCTTGTTCTGTGTGGACGACAAGCTGAGGAATCCGGTGTGTTGGTTGTCATCTTTTTGTCGCCTTCATAACGCTTGTCGTCATTTTCTACCTCACTTATGTGCCTCCACAAAAATATTCTGCACCTATTTAAAAATTTATCATAAATTTCGCCGGGCTGGCAAAGGTTTACAATTCCGACATTATTACCAGTGCTGTGGTAACCAAAATCAATTAATAGAGAGAAAGCAGGTGCTTGAGATGAGGTTTTATAAAGCAATTAGATAGAGAGGCATATTTCCAGTTACACAGAAGACAGTGAGGGTTCCTGTAGGCCGCGTCACTCCAATACCTCACTGCTGTGTAAGAGTGACATAGAGCAGCAACAGAAGCGTTCGTCCAGTTCCCAGCACATGTCTTGATGGTGGAGTCGCATTTCCTTATATTAACTGGAATATCGGGGATTTTAATGTTAATATTACATTTCTTAAATATTTGTCTACCATTAACGGGAATAAATGCACCCCAAGATCCATTATCGAATATTAAATGAGAAGTTATGTATCCGGGTAAGTTTTCCGGCAGATCTGGATAATATTCCATACTGTCGACACATTCCAGTTGTGTGGTCCAGAGCGTGAGATGACGGGGGTCGTTGTTGCAGAGGGCGCAGTAGTAGTTGGTGTAGGTGACGGAGGTGGTGTTGCTGGTGGCGGGGAGGTGGGCCAGCGGGTCCCTGCTGCTGGAGATGTCTGCCGGGGAGCCCGCCAGACACAGCTGGGCCACCTCCTCGTCCTCCCACCCTGACATGCACTCGCTCTTCATGTAAAACCTGCCATTATTCACGCTCACACACTTGTACCTCTCTGGCAGGACCTGATCTTCCCGTCTGTAGTGGACGGAGTCAGGACAACAATCGCCATACTCAGCGCACAGGTCATCACAATTACATTTTTCTGCACTCTGGTAACCTCGGCTATAGTAATCACTAACATTACAAAACCCCCTGGTAGAACACGCAGCGCCCAGAGCAACTAAATCGCGATGAAAGAGATCCATCAATTGGGCCTTGGCAGTTGCCAATATCAGTATAAATAAGACCTTTCTCATCATTTTTGTTTCCAAATTTTCGAAATAAATTGGAGCAATATTCAGAACTTCATTAGTGTGACCAATGACAGTGCTCGAAGCCCGTACACTGGCGACTGAGTTCTTCGCCTTAGTGAGAATATTTTTAGTAAATGGATTTCCTCTCCAGCGGTTTCTAGATTTTCTATTTTATTAATCTAATTCAATTTAATTACAATGTACATGCTATGATTTTGGAAGCTTTATTAGTGTAATACAAGTCTAGCAGTATAGACTCTTGACATTTGTGACGCTGAACAGTGTCAGATGAGGTGTAGCGACACCACATGAGACAGTCTTAAGACAACACCTGAGACAATGCCATCACACAAACAGTCTTGGAGAGAGGAGATAGTAGAGGAATGATAAGGACAGCGTCATCATCCTGTCGGTCAGTACTGGCTCCCGACAGTGCTAGTAGACTGTCGGTCAGTATACTGATATGTTACAAGTAACAAACAGTTCATTCTTAAAGGTAGCCTATCCCCTTGTCTTCCTCCCACCACCGTAATATATAGTTAAAAACAGCTCTGGCTAGGCTTCGTATTTGCCATATACTGTACACTTAACTCGTGAGCATTTAATGGTATGCCACTCTGTTCCAGCTTGTCTGAATTGCATTGTCTCACTTAGTTATACACCATGTAGAATGTCAACATTTTCATGATGATTGCCTTGCTTTGCAAGTGTCCCGCGACAGAATCCTTGATAAATCCAGTACATTTGATATTGCTCACATTAAGTCCTTTTGTTCTCGTATTGACATCCTAAGTGATAATAGCAGTAGTAGTAGTAGTAGTAGTAGTAGGCATCCATCAGTCTCAGGATGGAGTTACTGTGACCACCACAGGGTGGTGGTCACTACAAAAATACACTACAAAATTTGGTGGTCAAAAATACATTTTTGAATATCTAGCAACACTGACGATGCTATATAGTCTACCTGGTTTGGTGTTTTATGAGAGTTTCTTGGTTAACATATAAATTGTGTGCTGATCAAGTTGCTGGGATTATCAGTGTTTAGTATTTATATATAAAAGAGTTCTTACATTCTTGTACAGTCACTAGCATGCATAGTGTCTCGGGCAGGTCCTTTATCCTAATGTTTTCCGCGGATACCACCCACCAAATCGTTTAACAACCTGCAGGTACTCATTCACTGCTGGATGAACAGAGGCACCCGGTCAACCACAGTTAAGGATTGGCATCCGGTTAACTCTCCCCCGACCAGGATACGAACCTAGGACAAAGCGCTCGCAAAGCGCCGATCGCGTGCTTTACCACTATGCTACGGGGACTGTAGTCCGCGTGGCAGACAGTTGTTGGAATGGATCTGTAGCCCATGTCCCAGTACAAGGCCACAAACAGGGAGGGACAGTACTTGTTCTGGTGTTCCAGTACAAGCCACAAACAGGGAGGGACAGTACTTGTTCTGGTGTTCCAGTACAAGGCCACAAACACGGTGGGGACAGTACTTGTTCTGGTGTTCTAGTACAAGGCCACAAACACGGTGGGGACAGTACTTGTTCTGGTGTTCTAGTACAAGGCCACAAACACGGTGGGGACAGTACTTGTTCTGGTGTTCCAGTACAAGGCCACAAACACGGTGGGGACAGTACTTGTTCTGGTGTTCCAGTACAAGGCCACAAACAGGGAGGGACAGTACTTGTTCTGGTGTTCTAGTACAAGGCCACAAACAGGGAGGGACAGTACTTGTTCTGGTGTTCCAGTACAAGGCCACAAACAGGAGGGACAGTACTTGTTCTGGTGTTCCAGTACAAGGCACAAAAGGATTATGATCTCATTTAAAAAAAATATTAAAATAGAGAAGCTTGTGTGTTAATATATTGACAAAAGAATATAACACAATCATCTTCATAGAAACGTTGAGAAAATAAAGCATCATTTATAATTAACTTTCTTCACACTTAACAAGCTGTCGGAAAACCCGACACCATTTACTAATATTACATACAATAGGCAGATAATATTGCTGCTGTGTTGTATACACAAGTTAAACCCATCGAAAATGTAGCTTGTAGTGGAATTTTCCGCCAATAGAAACGGGATATCATTGCCACATAAATTCACCAGCTATTCTGTTGGGAAATATTCTTAAATACAGTAGTCTCTGGACTTTTAACATCATAAAAACATCTCATTTGAATTAACTTATTTATCAGTATCAAAATAGAGTAAATGTGACCCTTCTATCACTTACTGACATCTGGACAAAGTAAGCCAAGGCGTCAGTGGTGGTGAAGAGGTCAGCCATTGTTAAGACCAGAGGCGCTGGGGAGCAAATTCAGCTCCTATAATTTTCTTGGACGAAGTGTTATGGAGACCAAATTAGTGTTCAACCATCATCAACACGCTGTCAACATAAACAAGGGAAGTGTCTTACCGAAACCCGTTTATCTAATCATTTCTGGCCAGTTAATGTTGGTAGATATAGGGCGAACTGGTTAGCACGAGAAAGAGACTCATAAATGCAGGTAATTAAGCCTTGGTCCTTATCTTATATAATATACAGTGTTTTCTCTGGTATAGCTGTCATATATTAGGATTCCGGCTTTACAGCTAGTGCCCTTTGACAGGAACAAGAAGAGGAAGCAAGAATTAATCTTGGTACATCAGTTACTTGGGTGATGGAAGCTAGCCTCTCACGATGATAATTTGGTGTCTACATCCTAGTTATACCTGGTGGACTAAGCCTGCTGTACAGTAAGATAAGGCACCCCAATTTTATATACTAATATATGTAGTTTAATACTGTAGTTTGACTGGCTGCATATGTATAAATTTAATATAAACCCCCCTAATGTGTAAGGATCGATTTGTGAGAAATATTGCAGAAATACAGTCCACTTAACATCATACCAATTGCTATCGAAATATATAAATTAACGTAAATATAAATTCTGTATAAATTCATATAAATTAAATAAATATAAATCTCACAGGTCGGTTCCCACACAAGCCTAATATATTTTAACACGTCAAAATGTCCTGGCAGTATGGGTTCGAGTCACTTCTGGGGTGTGAGTTTTCAGTTGCATATATGCCTGGAGACCGTTCAGGCTTGTTCGCATTTGTGTTCCTCACGTGTGCCCCAAAGAAATAGGTGATTTGATAAAATACCATGCCCAAGATTACCATCATGCCTTTGTCATAATGTAAGAATTATACACCGCCAAACTCTTTCACCTTTTTTGCATGTGGCAATTTATCGAACAACTGAAGTTGATTGAGTTCTACACTGACCAACGATTCCTTTTGATGTGTGTGAAATGGACAACCTGATTGGACCTTTGCACAAAAGAGAATGCTCCCAAGTTCTGACCTTTGCTATATTATTGGACGACTTGCAATTACTGCCATTCAGTTTCTCCTTATGTTACGACCACAATGGGTCGTAACCGGGTTCTTGATGGATGAACCTAAGTGATAGTATCCGGCCCCAAGTCGGTAGTGGTTTTCAAGGAGTTGACTAGGTATTGCAATAAATAAAAAGGGTGGGGGATTAACACAACACCGATTCTTTTATCAATATATTCCCATCACCTTAAATAGAAACATAAAAATGAAATAATTCTTCACTAAATGTAAATACAGTGTCGCTCTCATATAGGACACTAAGCACTCCACGACGCTAACACAATGCAGCCTTCGACGATCATCGTGTTTCCCCGACACACAGTACCGTTCCCGACCTTACCGGCCACAGTACTGGGAAACACTGGCGAGTCTACCTTTGCCGTGGGCCAGCCTACCAGCAGTCTCACGAGGTGCCTCTCTCTGCCCACAACCACTCTCCAGCCAAGTGCTGGCAGAGAACCTTAGCCACACGCTGATTGGGACACTACACGGACAAATACAGGGGTACCGCACCCCGGGCAGGAGCCTCTAGCGACAGGCTAGTAACAGCTTAAGGCTTCAAGAAGACCTGGACAAGGTGCAGGAATGGTCGAACAAATGGTTGTTAGAGTTTAACCCAAGCAAATGTAATGTAATGAAGATAAATGTAGGGAGCAGGAGACCAGATACAAGGTATCATTTGGGAGATTAAATCCTTCAAGAGTCTGAGAGAGAGAAAGACCTGGAGGTTGATATCACGCCAGATCTGTCCCCTGAAGCTCATATCAAGAGGATAACATCAGCAGCATATGCCAGGTTGGTTAACATAAGAACGGCCTTTAGAAACTTGTGTAAGGAATCTTTCAGAACTTTGTATACCACATATGTCAGACCAATCCTGGAGTTTGCGGCTCCAGAATGGTGTCCATATCTAGTCAAGCATAAGACTAAACTGGAAAAGGTTCAAAGGTTTGCCACCAGACTAGTACCCGAACTGAGGGGCATGAGCTACGGGAGAAACTACGGGAATTAAACCTCACTGGGAGACAGAAGAGTTAAAAGTCTTTCTAACGTCTCTATGAGCCATAGAGACGTTAGAAAGAATTTTTTCAGTGTCAGAGTAGAAAACAATGGAATGCGTTAGGAAGTGATGTGGTGGAGGCTGACTCCATACACAGCTTTAAGCGAGCCAGAATTCGGCTCTGAAAAATAACACTCAGGAGTCAGACGATGAGTCACAATAACGTGGCTGAAGTATGTTGACCAGATCACACACTAGAAGGTGAAGGGACGACGACGTTCGGTCCGTCCTGGACCATTCTCAAGTCGATTGTGATGAGGGAAGTTTTGTTGTTTTTATAGATTCAGCTACTCGGAACGAGTTCCAAGTAGCCCGGGCTGTGGAGCCGTAGCTTACCTGGCAGGAGCGGGGCAAGTAGCACGGCTATGGTGAGCCCGTAGTGGACTTACCTGGCACAGGAGCGGTGTGTGGGCAGTGTGGTGAGCCCGTAACTTACCTGGCACAGGAGCGCTGGCAATAGCACGGGCTATTGTGAGCCCGTAATGGACTTACCTGGCACAGGAGCGATGCTTTGTAACTGATGAGGGTAGGAGATGAAGGCAATAAATGGGCAAGATAGAGGTGAGGAACATGGCAAAAGGTACGAAAGGTAAGGTGTAGTAGAGGGGATAGTAGTAGGATTAAGAACTGCAGAAGGCCTATTGGACCATACGAGGCAGCTCCTATTATAACCACCCAA
>WNGS01001782.1:18519-29715 GCA_020271785.1 Procambarus virginalis
CTGGTGCCTCCCTCCACCACTCCCTCCCTCCCTGGTGCCTCCCTCCACCGCTCCCCTCCCTGGTCTCTTTTGTTTACTGCTATTGCTGCTTTTCGTTATGTCTATTCTCCAATGGCATATACATGTTGAATATACATACACCATTTCTATTGAACTACCACTTTTGATATCACAGTTGTCGCTGCTTTGTCTGTCTCCTGGAGCCGAAGCTTGGCACTCGTCTTCCTCACTTCCACAATTATTCCTTTTTTTTTATCCCCCCCCCCCTTCCTCTTGATCTCGAACAATGTTCCATTGGTCCTCTACTTTTTTTAGTTGAATGCACATTCCACCGCCGACCGTATCTTTGTCAGTTAATGGAATACTGTCTGTTCCATCTATTCCTTCTCCCACCTCCCCTCCACATATTCCGCTTTCTCTTCCGGCTCTTAAATACTTCTTACACTGAGCACCTGAGTGTGCACCTCTTTTGGGTGATGTTTAACTGCTGGCAAGGGCTCTGGGGTGATGTTCTAACAAATACCCAAGGGCATCATTTAGAACCTTTCACCATCTCTTCTCCATTGTCTCTCCTGAACTCCTCAATTCTGATGAGATGACACACTGTTCTTTGTTGATCTCTCTCTCTGGTCCTCTTTCATTCATGTAGACCTCATGTGGATAGGCCTCGATGGTCTATAAGAAAAGGAAGGGAAGAGGAAGCCAAGTGCCCTCAGGAGACAGCGCCAAGCCATTATGACTATATAGTACCTGAAAGGGTTCAGGATAAGGATTTGGAATGAAACGGGGGGGGGGGATGGTGGACAACCATTTGGACGGTCGGGGATTGAACGCAGACCTGCATGAAGCGAGACCTTCGCTCTACCGTCCACGCCAAGTGATTGGGCGACCTCCATAAGAGTGACCATTTCTCCGACCTCGTCCCCTTTTGTTTCTGCTCTCCTCTTTCTGTCCGTCAGTGGCAGTTTGATGAGGCAGACTGGAAGCTCTTTACCCTCTCACTACTCTTCCCAGCCTGTTGATCTGCCTCTCCCTTGCTGCCTCTTCTTCTTTCGCCGCACCTTATTACTTGCTGCACTCCAGTCTCTTCTGTGCCGTACCTCCCGTGCTACACCCGACAACATTCCTGGGTGCAGTGACTGTGCTCGGGTTGTACATTGAACATTCCTTGGTACAACCTGACTGTGCTCGGGTTATACATTGGATGTGTGCGACCTAAAAAATGTAGCGACGCGGCAGGAAAACACTTGAATCTTTTATTGTATATAGGAAGGCGAGTGCGGTAAGGCCATCTGTGCAGATAAGCTTAAGAGGTTAAGGAACTTGTCTACACCATGACTGTTGACGCTCCTCCCCCTCGTGTCTGGGAGAACATCCATAAGAGTGCGAGTAAATTTGCTCCAGACAACAACTGTTCTTCATCTCCATGGTTTTGTTGTGTCGGATCCGGTCTTGGTCGTGAACGAAGAGGGTTTGCACTTTCCAACCGCATGCTCTGAGAGTCATTTTCCTTCTACTTTCCTTACTCGTAATCCCCTTATTGAATCTCGCCCTCGAGCTTTTGCGCTCCCCTATAACGATCTCATCTCTCTTCTTGAACTCCAGTCCGCTTTGTTCCTCTGCGGTTCCACAGCGGCGGACTCAGACGGTATTCATTATGTGAGATGCGTCATCATCTCCCTCGGTGCATCTTTCACCATTTGCTGAATATCTGTAGCCACATATGGGAGACATCAGTTCCTGCACACTGGCTTGAGACAGTCTTTCTTCCCTATCACAAAAATCGGCACTCAGGGATTTTCCCCCTAAGGATTTTTGCCCCATTGCCCTGTTGAGGTGTGTTTGTAAACTTTTTGTTTGATTAGTATATGTATGTCTTGTGTGGTTCTTGCAACACCATCGCTAACACACTCCCTCTCAATTTGGCTTTTGTGAGTGTTTTAGCGCAACTGATGTCTTAGTGGACTTGGTCAACATTTGCCCTGACTTTGTAGCGAAAACTTCCACTGTAGCCGGTATTTTTTTTTTACTTGGAAAAGATTTATGACACTAAATAGAGATAGAGTATTTTAGGCCAAATGTATTGTTTTGACCTTTGTAGCGATCTAGCATTCTTCCTTCAACATTTCTTCTATTGTTCGTTTAAAATGAACCTTGCTACTGCTTTCTCTGCCCTTTTCAACAATATGACGGCGTTCCTCAGTGTAGTGTTCTGAGCCCTAGTTTCCTTGTTGCCTCAAATGATTTTCCTTCTCTCATTTCCTCTCGCCTCCTCCCCCCCCCCATAGTTCTAACGTGTCGCCGTGGAGGATCGTGTTTGTAACATTTTGCAAGGCCCTGACCCACATGGCTTCTATCCCTTCTCTTTTATGAAGTGCCTTTTACTTTATTATTTGTCCTGGTGCACTCCATACCTGTGTTCCCAGGTGTGCCTGGGAGCACCGTCCGCCTCACAGGTGTTGGTTACTTCCATGTCTTCCCTCGTTAAACCTGTATGTGTCACCTGCCCCAGACACTAGTATCCTCACGGCGGAACTTGAGGCCGTTTTGTATGCTCTTCGTCTGGTACTTTTCCAACATCCTTTTGTCATTGTGGGTGAGTCTTGCAGTACCCTCGTTGGTTTGTAATCTCTTAACAGCTTTGTTTGCTGTGGTGGACAAAATCCATACTGACTGTTTCTTATTTCTGGTATGGTCAACACAGTTGAATTTTGCTGGGTTACCTCACAGGAACTTGCGGACGCCGCCCTTAAGGAAGCCGCTTGAGCTGGTTCCATTTCCTGAAAAATGAATCCATATTTGAATTTGTGTCCAGTCATTCATTCAGCCATCCGGGACCTCTAGCAGGGTCGTTAGTCTGGCACTACAACTAACAAACTGCTCACTGTTATACATGTGCTTTACTCACATGTATAAGAGTGAGGAAAGCCTCACTCCTCACATCATATTGGCTTGTCTCCCACCACCGTAGTGGGAGGCGACCTTGGCTAGGGTGCGCAACACTCCCTTAAGTCATGGACACTTATGGAACTCCACCCTGCTAGGCCAAGTGTCTGTACTCCATTGTCCCACTTACAGTCGTGCTTTATACTTGGTCCCGATATACAGAATGATCGCACGTCTTGCTTTCTTAACGTCCCTCTGGGTTGCTTGACCCTTGATAGAATCCTTGGAGGCTTACATACCTTTGAAGTCACGTGCCGTATGTTCTGGCATTGGCATCCTGAGTGGTATTTGGTGCCTTGTAAATATCCCACCAACACTCGGGGGATACATAGCTTCCCAGCTTGGCGCCTTCTTGACAATTACTTGACGGAGAGAATTAGTAGAGGTGGCACTTGACATGGGAGGTGTTAGTGGAGGTGGCACTTGACATGGGGGGTGTTAGTAGAGGTGACACTTGACCTGGGGGTGTTAGTAGAGGTGACACTTGACCTGGGAGGTGTTAGTAGAGGTGACACTTGACCTGGGAGGTGTTAGTA
Organism: Procambarus virginalis; assembly: GCA_020271785.1. NCBI lineage: Eukaryota > Metazoa > Arthropoda > Malacostraca > Decapoda > Cambaridae > Procambarus > Procambarus virginalis. The sequence continues at coordinate 22,002 of WNGS01001782.1, forward strand.
GAGGTGACACTTGACATGGTGGGTACGAGACGTAGTAACACTTGATGTGTGCTCGTTGCTATGGACGGGGGAGAGGGCGACACACCTCATACACATTCTACATATTTACATGTATGCAAATATATATATAAAAAGATATTTCATGCCGAAATCGGTGGGCGTAAGACAAATCCCTGTGTTGGGGAAGTTAATGACATCTTAATAGCTAAAATGTCTACCAATTGCTGAATTTGCAATTAACGAGACCCCATGAGAGTGGTTGGACAAATGCGTTTTATATACGTCATATATTACAAAGAATAATGTTTGAATGCAGATATACGTCAGGCAGCAACGTTTATTTGTTTGCAGTACGAAAACTGCTACGTTAAACAAGGCAGCGCGCCAAGGTGCGCAGACTTCCACTTCTGGGAGTTTAATTGGTGAAATGCGTCAACTTTTGACCAAATAACTCCCAAAGCACTCTACATCGGACAGGTACACTCTCTCCCTCGACTCTTTATGGTCCAAATTACAGTTGGTCAACAAATTACAGTTGATGGTCGTTCCAAGAAAATGTGTGACCGCTCACGTAAATTGGCAATTCTTGCTGATTAGTTATTTCATTTCCAGAAAACTGACAGTTTGTTGGTCTGTCTCACTGTCTATTTAGCAGTTGGTATGTCTCTTAACACACACATACACACACGTTTGCTTTGGTTCTTTATATCCTTCACATTCCTTCATCTGTTTTCCTTCCACCATTTGTCTCTGCAAAATGTATGTGTGTGTGTGTGTGTGTGTGTGTGTGTGTGTGTGTGTGTGTGTGTGTGTGTGTGTGTGTACTCACCAAGTTGTGTTTGCGGGGGTTGAGCTCTGGCTCTTTGGTCCCGCCTCTCAACCGTCAATCAACAGGTGTACAGATTCCTGAGCCTATTGGGCTCTATCATATCTACACTTGAAACTATGTATGGAGTCAGCCTCCACCACATCACTTCCTAATGCATTCCATTTGTCAACCACTCTTGACACTAAAAAAGTTCTTTCTAATATCTCTGTGGCTCATTTGGACACTCAGTTTCCACCTGTGTCCCCTTGTGCGTGTGCCCCTAGTGTTAAATAGCCGGTCTTTATCTACCCTATCAATTCCCTTCAGAATCTTAAATGTGGTGATCATGTCCCCCCTAACTCTTCTGTCTTCCAGCGAAGTGAGGTTTAATTCCCGTAGTCTCTCCTCGTAGCTCATACCTCTCAGCTCGGGCACTAGTCTGGTGGCAAACCTTTGAACCTTTTCCAGTTTAGTCTTATCCTTGACTAGATATGGACTCCATGCTGGGGCTGCATACTCCAGGATTGGCCTGACATATGTGGTATACAAAGTTCTGAATGATTCTTTACACAAGTTTCTGAATGCCGTTCGTATGTTGGCCAACCTGGCATATGCCGCTGATGTTATCCTCTTGATATGTGCTGCAGGAGACAGGTCTGGCGTGATATCAACCCCCAAGTCTTTTTCTTTCTCTGACTCCTGAAGAATTTCCTCTCCCAGATGGTACCTTGTATCTGGCCTCCTGCTCCCTACACCTATCTTCATTACATTATATTTGGTTGGGTTAAACTCTGACAACCATTTGTTCGACCATTCCTTCAGCTTGTCTAGGTCTTCTTGAAGCCCCAAACAGTCTTCTTCTGTTTTAATCCTTCTCATAATTTTGGCATCGTCCGCAAACATTGAGAGAAATGAATCAATACCCTCCGGGAGATTATTTACATATATCAGAAACAAGATAGGACCGAGTACAGAGCCCTGTGGGACTCCACTGGTGACTTCACGCCAATCGGAGGTCTCACCCCTCACCGTAACTCTCTGCTTCCTATTGCTTAGGTACTCCCTTATCCACTGGAGCACCTTACCAGCTACAGCTGCCTGTCTCTCCAGTTTATGTACCAGCCTCTTATGCGGCACTGTGTCAAAGGCTTTCCGACAATCCAAGAAAATGCAGTCCGCCCGGCCCTCTCTTGCTTAATCTGTGTGTGTGTGTGTGTGTGTGTGTGTGTGTGTGTGTGTGTGTGTGTGTGTGTGTGTGTGTGTGTGTGTGTGTGTGTCTGTCTGTCTGTCTGTCTGTCTGTCTGTGTGGGAGGGGGAAGTGGGAAAAAAAAGTAGTTAGTAAACAGTTGATTGACAGTTGAGAGGCGGGCCGAAAGAGCAAAGCTCAACCCCCGCAAACACAACTAGGTGAATACACACACACACACACACACACACACACACACACACACACACACACACACACACACACACACACACACACACACACACACACAGGAATACAGAGTTCACGAATACTGGTATATAGGGTCTCGGGAACCTTTAAACCAGTTAACAGTTGAGAGGCGGGATCAAAGAGCCAGAGCTCAACCCCTGTAAGCACAAATAGGTGAGTACACACACGTACGTGACAAAGGCTGTCGGACCTGAAGGAATCTCACCATGGGTACTAAAAAAATGTGCAGAAGCACATTGCTTGCCACTCTCCATAGTGTATAGTAGGTCACTGGAGACGGGAGATCTACCAGAAATATGGAAGACGGCTAATGTGGTCCCAATATACAAAAAGGGCGACAGGCAAGAGGCACTGAACTACAGGCCAGAGTCCTTAACTTGTATACCATGCAAGGTGATGGAGAAGATCGTGAGGAAAAACCTGGTATCACATCTGGAGAGAAGAGACTTCGTGACAACCCATCAACATGGGTTCAGGGAGGGTAAATCTTGCCTTACAGGCTTAATAGAATTCTACGATCAAGTGCCAGAGGTTAAGCAAGAAAGAAAAGGTTGAGCAGACTACATTTTCTTGGAATGTCAGAAAGCCTTTGACACAGTACCGCATAAGTTGGAGAAACGGGTAAGGTGCTCTAGTAGATAAGAGTACCTTAACAACAGGAAGCTGAGAGTAAAGTGAGCGAGTCGCAGTTACACACACACGCCATCAGAATGGCGTGATGTTACTAGTGGAGTCCCACAGGGCTCTGTACTCGGTACTATCTTGTTTCTGGTATACGTGAATGATCTTCCAGAAGGTATAGACTCATTCCTCTCAATGTTTGCTGATACTAAAATCATGAGAAGGATTAAGTCAGAGGCGAACAGCATGAAGCTTCAAGATGACCTGCACAAACTGAAAGAATGGTCCAACAAGTGGCTATTAGAGTTTAACTCGAGCAAATACAAAGTAATAAAGATAGGTGTAGGGAGCAGATACAAGATACCATTTGGGGAATTAAATCCTTCAAGAATCAGGGAGGGAGAGATCTGCGGGTTGCTATAACGCCAGACTTGTTCCCTGAAGCAAGAGGATGTCCTCGTCACCATATGCCAATTTGGCCAACATAAGAACTGCCTGTAGAAACTTGTCTTAAGAAACATTTAGTACCTTGCATACCACATGTCAGACCAGTCCTGTAGTATGCAGCATCAGCGTGGTGGAATTCGTATCTAATCACACAGGACTAAATTGGAGAAGGTTCAAGGGTATGCCACCAGACTGGTACCCGAGCTGAGGGGTATGAGCTACGAGGAAACACTAGGGGAACTGAACCTCACGTCGCTGGAAAAAAAGATGAGTTAGGAGAGACATAGAAATACAGGATTTTCAGAGGACTAGATAAGGTAGGTAAAGACAGTTTATTTAATACAGATGGTACACACAAGGGAACAGGAGAAAAACTGATCACTCAGATGAGCCATGAAAACATTACAAATAAATTTGTCATAGTTAATAAATGGAATGCATTCGGCAGTGATGTGGTGGAGACTGACTGTATACACAGTTTTATATGTTGATATGACAGAGCCCAATAGGCTCAGGAACTTGTGCACCAGTTGATTGACAGTTGAGATGCGGGACCTAGGAGCCAAAGCTCAACCCCTGCAAGCACAACTAGGTGAGTAACACACACACACACACACCCGCAACAACTGTCATAACTCTCAGTAACTGCTATTTACCAGTTGTGAAGAAGGATATGAGGTGAAAGGAAACGTCACCCGAGTACCATACCAGCTCAGAGCCTGGACCGTTTGTTGTGCCTTAACGCACTGAACCACAGCACCGTGTGCGCGCGCACCTGTGACGCAACACACAACTAATAATCACATTTGATCATCTGTGATTGACTGACATGTTGCAGAGTGCATGGTGTGCCATTTATATATCGATGTAGCTTGTTTAAACGCTTTAAACTGTTATCATATAATCAGTTATATGTTATAAATGCGGAACTTCTTCGCATACATTTAGCCAAATGGAAGATGGGATGCACCTTGAGTTTACGCATCCAGGACCCGGATTCACGAAGCAGTTACGCAAGTACTTACGAACGTGTACATCTTTCCTCAATTTTTGACGGCTTTGATTACATTAAACAGTTTACAAGCATGAAATCTTCCCAATCAACTGTTGTTATTGTTATAAACAGCCTCCTGGTGCTTCGGAGCTCATTAACTGTTTAATAATTGTATATAAAGTCCCCAAAGATTGAGAAAAAATGGACAGGATCGTAAGGGCTTGCGTAACTGCTTCGTGAATCTGGCCCCAGGCAATTAATGGACAGGATCCGGCTTGGCGTCACGCACATCTAACCATTGTGTAGAGGGCCGTCACCTGTGACGCTCATTGTTACCTCTCTACTACATTGTGACGCCTTATTCTGCGCCGTAACCTTGTTCCGAAGCCTTTCATTCGCTTCAAAATTACAGAGGCTGTCCAACGAGGCTTCACACTAGGCTGATTAAAGCAGCAGCTGTCCTCCCCAGACGCATTCATCAATTTTAGCATTGAGTATTAATAATTGGTTTCTCATATTAATTATTATGCATACAAATTCTTTGTATTGTTAGGCGTAGGTTAGGTCAACCCGTCCTCGGACCAAGTCCATTCCATCCAGCGGTCGACCCTAAAGACGCATCCATCAATTTTAACATGCTGTTCATTCATAATAAGATTTTCTCAAATATAGATTAATATTATATATTAGCATATTGTGTATATTTGGCACTGGTTAGATGTTTAGGTTCTGTTAGCGATTATTTGTAGTACGTGGGTGAAGCATTTACAGCGTTGTGGTTCGAACAAAAGTCGTCAATGAAGCACTTGTTCCGGAAGTGTTTGAACGTCATCAGTTGAGTCGTTTGTAAACCGTGTTTCATTCATAAACAGCGGGTTTGGCGGCTGGATTAACGAGCTTGGATCTTTGTATGCGAGGACAAGCTGCGGATGTCAGTCAGTCCTCATAAACAAAGGCCCAAAGTCCATTCCATGCACCCACCAAACCCCCTGTTTTAAATGAAAAACAGTTTACACAAGACTCACAACTGACACCCGAACACTTTTAATAGATCGAGCCAGAGCCGGGCTTGGAAAATAGAACTCGAAACCCTCTCCAGGTATAATGATCTCGCGCCAGAGATCACCCTGCTCTACCGACCACCCTAATGGCCGTTGTAGCAGGGTGTCCTGGGGAGCCAGGACATGTATTCATCATGTAAGTCTTGGTGTTGTTGTTGTTGAGTTAAGGGCGACGACGATCGTGGGATCGGATGCGCCCTGGCGTACCCGTAAAGGGTGAATCGCGAAGCCAGGAAAGGCGAAACGCCAAGCCAAAACGCGAAACGAGTGACGTCAAGCACTAGAAACTAATATGCCACACGGCAAAGAAACTCACAAAAGGAGAGGCAGAATCACATAATATAACAGGGCAAACAAACAGCCAGAGGGGCACACAGCATGTCATAGAGCAAATACTCAGGAAATTAGAGCACATACTTGCCCGGGAACCTGGCCCGCGGGAACCGTACATTGAACGCCTCCCAGAACACCCTTGCAAAGGGTCCCGTCCATCCACCGGGGACGCCATAACATCCGGAACCGGGGCAACAAATACCTACAAACTGGGGACCCAGATGGTAGTATTCATGAGGCGAGAAGTCGCTACTCGCCCCCACAGGAAGGGAACTTGCCCACCATGAAAGTACTCCCGACCGCCAAACAGCAGTAACTCGGCAATCTTCGACCAGTGACCCGGCGGCATCACAGATGCTGGCAACACGTCCCCCAGGGCCCCAACGCGCACCCGCACCACAGGGGTATTCGCGGCCCCGGGCACACCACCAGACGACAGCAGGGAACCCGGACTGTGCGCATCCTTCCGTAACGTCACCACCAGGCCACGCCCAGCACCAGAGTCCACACCATCCCTGGCAGCGGAAGCCACCACCCCCAACTGCGGAGATTCCCCTGGCGGAGAAAGAACCGAAGGCACGTCCGAGACACAGGCAACAGCACCAGCAGGCACATGGATCTCCCCCACCATGAACCGCGGAGACATCGATGTATCCGTATCCACACCGTCAATACCCGAAGACCCGCAGTCACTGAAGTCACCAACGTCGGCCCAGGCAAAAGACGAACGCCGTGAACGTTTGGGCACCGGCCGGATATCGTCAGAGCCGGTAAGTGACCCAGAAACACGGGTACCACGAGCCGGATGAACCGACGCCCGACACAGAACGGCAGTAGCCTTTACCACAGGGGAACTGGGCCACACACAGCAGGAGGCTCCACAGCCACCCCAGCACCCAGCACATCCGGGACCCGAGTCACGGACACAGGTCCAGGCGCAACATCAGAAGACGAGGGAAAAGACAGCGACGTCACACAGGGAGCTCCAGGAAGGCCCACGGTAGCAGCTGGGACAGCGACAGGATCAGGCAGACCAACCGACGGTACTGCAATACCCGGAGGAGGGACGGCAACAACCAGAGGAACGTCAGGCGCCGCCGGGGGAGCAGCAGCAGCAAACGGGACGCGCACCACCTCGTCATCATCACCGGAGACTGCCTCCAGAGGGAGCGGCGGGAAATCCTCGTCTCGGAACAAGTTGACAGGAGCAGCTGGGGCCTCAGAGCACCTGGCAGCCTGATGCTCCACCAGGCCACACCGGAAACAGGTACGAGGCTGCCGGGCATAATACACCCGGACGTAGTATCCCATAAGCCGGACAGAAGAAGGTATATCCGACCGCAGGCACATCCCCAACATGCGAATGTTTGTTCGCCTCCCAGCATACCGCCCCGAGGAGAGCGTGTTCACCTGCACGCTGACAACAGTACCAAACCCCGAAGTAACGCCGGAGGAGGTCATCAGGGAACTCCAGGGGCGCACCATGGAAACTGACATAAGTCATGGCACCACTGCGGTCCGAAATCGCCATAGAGCCGGCATCATCTGGCAACGGCAACGTACGCTCCATGTACCGAGGGAGGAAGTCTCCGTACTCCTCCTCCCTCACGAACTTAATAACAACCCGGTGGGCCGTAACTAGTGGAAATGCCACACATCACCATCTCGATGGTCATATAACCAGCCTTACAAGTGAACTCCAGGCCCACGGAGTTCACACGCTGAACAGGAGGAAGATGACCCCCATGTCAGAACCGCTACGTCAACGCAGCCAGGCAGGTAACAAAACTGGGAGGGCAGAGACGCCCTCACCATCTGGCGACCAAAACAGCAAACAACCCCAACAGCCACGGAGGGTCGGTAAACGTCCTCACTCCTCGGCTGCTAGCAGTCGACCGTAAGTCTTGGTGTTTACCTTCGTTGCTCCCTGGGCCGTCCCCGCAACACGGCGGGAGTCAGGAGAGACGCCGCCCCTGTAACTCACGGACAATGGC
>WNGS01001783.1:31043-99238 GCA_020271785.1 Procambarus virginalis
GGTTGTGATAGTGGTAGAAAGATGGATTGTGGTAGTGGTAGTAAGAGGGATGGTGGTAGGAGAGATAGTGGTAGGAGGGATGGTGGTAGCGCTAGTAAGAGGATGGTGGTAGTGGTAGTGAGAGGGATGGTGGTAGTAAGATGGTGGTAGTGGTAGTGAGAGGGATGGTGGTAGTGGTAGTAAGATGGTGGTAGTGGTAGTAAGAGGGATGGTGGTAGTGGTAGTAAGAGGGATGGTGGTAGTGGTAGTAAGAGGGATGGTGGTAAAGGTAGTAAGAGGGATGGTGGTTGTGGTAGTAAGAGGGATGGTGGTAGTGGTAGTAAGTGGGCTGGTGGTAGTGGTAGTAGGATGGTGGTAGTGGTAGTAAGAGGGATGGTGGTAGAGGTAGTAAAAGGGATGGTGGTAGTGGTAGTAAGATAGTGGTAGTGGTAGTAAGATAGTGGTAGTGGTAGTAAGGGGGATGGTGATAGTGGTAGTAAGAGGGATGGTGGTTGAGGTAGTAAAAGGGATGGTGGTAGTGGTAGTAAGAGGGATGGTGGTAGTGGTAGTAAGAGGGATGGTGGTAGAGGTAGTAAGAGGGATGGTGGTAGTGGTAGTAAGAGGGATGGTGGTAGAGGTAGTAAGAGGGATGGTGGTAGTGGTAGTAAGAGGGATGGTGGTAGTGGTAGTAAGAGGGATGTTGGTAGAGGTAGTAAGAGGGATGGTGGTAGTGGTAGTAAGAGGGATGGTGGTAGTGGTAGTAAGAGGGATGGTGGTAGAGGTAGTAAGAGGGATGGTGGTAGTGGTAGTAAGAGGGATGGTGGTAGTGGTAGTAAGAGGGATGGTGGTAGTGGTAGTAAGAGGGATGGTGGTAGTGGTAGTAAGAGGGATGGTGATAGTGGTAGTAAGAGGGATGGTGGTAGTGGTAGTAAGAGGGATGGTGGTAGAGGTAGTAAGAGGGATGGTGGTAGTGGTAGTAAGAGGGATGGTGGTAGTGGTAGTAAGAGGGATGGTGGTAGTGGTAGTAAGAGGGAGTGGTAGTAAGAGGGATGGTGGTAGTGGTAGTAAGAGGGATGGTGGTAGTGGTAGTAAGAGGGATGGTGGTAGTGGTAGTAAGAGGGATGGTGATAGTGGTAGTAAGAGGGATGGTGGTAGTGGTAGTAAGAGGGATGGTGGTAGTGGTAGTAAGAGGGATGGTGGTAGTGGTAGTAAGAGGGATGGTGGTAGTGGTAGTAAGAGGGATGGTGGTAGTGGTAGTAAGAGGGATGGTGGTAGTGGTAGTAAGAGGGATGGTGGTAGTGGTAGTAAGAGGGATGGTGGTAGTGGTAGTAAGAGGGATGGTGGTAGTGGTAGTAAGAGGGATGGTGGTAGTGGTAGTAAGAGGGATGGTGATAGTGGTAGTAAGAGGGATGGTGGTAGTGGTAGTAAGAGGGATGGTGGTAGTGGTAGTAAGAGGGATGGTGGTAGTGGTAGTAAGAGGGATGGTGGTAGTGGTAGTAAGAGGGATGGTGATAGTGGTAGTAAGAGGGATGGTGGTAGTGGTAGTAAGAGGGATGGTGGTAGTGGTAGTAAGAGGGATGGTGGTAGTGGTAGTAAGAGGGATGGTGGTAGTGGTAGTAAGAGGGATGGTGATAGTGGTAGTAAGAGGGATGGTGGTAGTGGTAGTAAGAGGGATGGTGGTAGTGGTAGTAAGAGGGATGGTGGTAGTGGTAGTAAGAGGGATGGTGATAGTATTGTCGTATTCAAAGCGTCACAAAACAGTACTAACCAAAGGATCCAATAACGTTGAAACTGTCAGTGCTTGTATTTGTACGACTGTCAGGCTGCTCCCACAACAGATTGTACGACTGGCAGGCTGGCTCCCACAACAGTTTGTACGACTGGCAGGCTGGCTCCCACAACAGTTTGTACGACTGTCAGGCTGGCTCCCACAACAGTTTGTACGACTGTCAGGCTGGCTCCCACAACAGTTTGTACGACTGTCAGGCTGGCTCCCACAACAGTTTGTACGACTGTCAGGCAGGCTCCCACAACAGTTTGTACGACTGTCAGGCTGGCTCCCACAACAGTTTGTACTACTGGCAGGCTGGCTCCCTCAACAGTTTGTACGACTGTCAGGCTGGCTCCCACAACAGTTTGTACGACTGGCAGGCTGGCTCCCTCAACAGTTTGTACGACTGTCAGGCTGGGTCCCACAACAGTTTGTACGACTGGCAGGCTGGCTCCCTCAACAGTTTGTACAACTGTCAGGCTGGCTCCCACAACAGTTTCAGTGTAACGTCCGGTGCCTCTCACAACAGTCACTGTAACCACAGTAGAGGAGCTGTGAGGTCCGGTGCCTCTCACAACAGTCACTGTAACCACAGTAGAGGAGCTGTGACGTTCGTGCCTCTCAAAACAGTCACTGTAACCACAGTAGAGGAGCAGCAACGTCCACCACCTCCCACAACACAGTCAACACTGCCGCTCACCAAGCTCCTCCATTGGTCCGCCAGGGGCGTCGCTTATACAGTGTTGCCGCTTTACCCGAAACTCTGTGCGTATTAGTGGCTTTAGGCATAATATGTATTAGCTCTATCTAGAAGTCTAACATTATGTTTGTAACTCAATNTAGACATACCTGAGCCACATTTGAAGAGTCTTCTCGAAGCATGCACAAAGGAAGCCCCTTTCATCAGTCCACAAGGAGACATGCATTTACAAATAGACGGAGTAGCAATGGGCTCTCCCTAAGGAGTTTTATTGCTAATTTTTATATGGGAACCATCGAAGACAGGGTCTTCAGTAGCAGACAAAACCAACTGTATATAGCCGTTATGTAGATGACATATTCGTAATAGTAAAAGATTCAGATGAACTAATTGACCTAAAAGCCATCTAGAGAGAGAGAGTCAGTACTACTCGATTTACACGTGAAAATAGTGAAAATAACAGTCTGCCATTCTTGGATGTACTAATAACAAATACAGGAACCTCTTTAAGCACCAACGTATATACTAAGCCCACCAACATAGGATTATGCCTGAACGGTAGAAGTGAGTGCCCCCAAAGATACAAAGCCAGTGTCCTCAATGCTTATATTCGTCGAGCGCTTACCCACTGCTCTGAATGGAGCAACGTGAGTAGAGAGTTTGAAAGAGTTATTCAGGTATTGGTGAACAACGGATATAGCAACGCGGAAATAAACGCTGCTATAAGAAGACACTTGGACCACTGGTATAATCCAGAACCTAGAACAGAAACCACAATACCTCCAATAAAATTATATTACAAATCAACCATGCACAGTGAACATATAAAAGAGGAAAGAATAATGAAAGAAATAATCCGTAAAGGAGTAAAAAGCACTACTCCTAACCAAAACATAAACCTTATAATATTCTACAAAACCACGAAGACTTCTGAACTCCTTATCAAAAACAGCCCGAAGCCGACAGAAAACCCTCTACAGCAGTCAAGCGTTGTATACACGTACACTTGCCCCCAAGAAGGATGTAACCTTCAATCTAAGTACATAGGTATGACGTCGACTAAGCTGACGAGGCGTTTGATATGCCATCTTCAATCTGGTGCCCCTAGGAATCACATGAGACAAGCCCATGACATCACCCTAACAAGAGAAATGTTGAACAAAAATACATGCATAATAGACAAAACCCAAGATGCAAGAAGATTACAAATTCATGAAGCAATTCACATAAGAATAGAACAACCTACGATGAACACTCAAATCACGGAACTATTTACTCCACCCACCATGAGAGTAAGTACAAGACCAGAACATAACGATGCCAACACAGAAGACAATGTTCAACATAACAGGCCAATTACACTGGATTAATCCTTGTATGTACATATGAACTGCCTTGTATGGGCCAATAGGACTTCTGCAGTTACCTCTATGTTCTTATGTTTCACCTCACATTTATCCCTTATGTATCCCCCTATGTTTTCACCTTTATTGTCTTATCACCTGACCCAGTGTGGGTATAAAATCAACCAAAATTGAAAAATTTCTTCACTTGAGAATGAACCATGGAGGCTCGAAACGTTGTGCAAATTATATAAATAAGTGTAATACATTCTATAGTAATTCACCTCTTTTCTTCACCCTGAAATTGCGAAAATGAGTTTTGGAGAACTCCTATTTCAGCTAAGCCCTGATGCTAAGAAAATAGTTAGAGGGATAGAAGCCCTAAATCAGAAGATAGTAAATACAGAATATGCGGACATATTCAATGAGACATGTTTAAAAGAAAACCTGCTGCCAGTATACACCAATATATATATATATATATATATATATATATATATATATATATATATATATATATATATATATATATATATATATATATATATATGGTCTCCAGGCATATATGCTACTGAAAACTCACACCCCAGAAGTGACTCGAACCCATACTGCCAGGAGCACTCAGCATCTCGCGTACAGGACACCTTAACCACTCGATCAACACGACCAGACAAAAGAGGATGGTAGCTGAGGCTATTTTCCCATTCCCCCGCCGGCACTCAGTTGGTAATCTTGGGCATGATATTTTATCAAATCACCTCATTCTTTGGGGCACACGTGAGGAACACAAATGCGAACAAGCCTAAACGGTCTCCAGGCATATATGCCACTGAAAACTCACACCCCAGAAGTGACTCGAACCCATACTGCCAGGAGCACTCTGCATATGGCGTACAGGACACCTTAAGCACTTGACCAACACGACCGGACAAAAGAGGATGGTAGCCGAGGCTATTTTCCCATCCCCCTGCCGGCACTTGGTTGGTAATCTTGGACATGGTATTTTATTAAATCACCTCATTCTTTGGGGCACACGTGAGGAACACAAATGTGAACTATATATATATATATATATATATATATATATATATATATATATATATATATATATATATATATATATATGTCGTACCTAGTAGCCAGAACGCACTTCTCAGCCTACTATGCAAGGCCCGATTTGCCTAATAAGCCAAGTTTTCATGAATTAATGTTTTTTCGACTACCTAACTTACCTAACCTAACCTAACCTAACTTTTTCGGCTACCTAACCGAACCTAACCTATAAAGATAGGTTAGGTTAGGTTAGGTAGGGTTGGTTAGGTTCGGTCATATATCTACGTTAATTTTAACTCCAATAAAATAAAATTGACCTGTACATAATGAAATGGGTAGCTTTATCATTTCATAAGAAAAAAATTAGAGAAAATATATTAATTCCGGAAAACTTGGCTTATTAGGCAAATCGAGCCATGCATAATAGGCTGAGAAGTTTGTTCTGGCTACTAGGTACGACATATATATATATATATATATATATATATATATATATATATATATATATATATATATATATATATATATATATATATATAATATTGAAAACTCACACCCCAGAAGTGACTCGAACCCATACTGCCAGGAGCAATGCAACTGGTGTTTACACGACACCTTATCAACTCGCAACCCACTCTCGCACAAGACAGCACATATATGACTTAATGCTTAAGGTCAATATGTTGAATATGAATTAGTACATATGAGGTATATTCCCAGTTACATTTTTTCCAAGGCCCAAACTCTTCCACACGTACCAATTTACGTCTCACAGTACTCGTCCATCGCCGTAGACACCAGAATAGTCGTTTTTGGTTCAATTATAATGAAAATTGTCGTTTTTAGGTCCCACATGGGTTGTGTAAATTTATCTGCTATTGCCCATGCTCTTAGAATATTAGAGATCAGCTACATCCTATTTAAGGCTCGTAGTTTTGTTTAAGAAATATTAGTTGTTCTTAGTAAATTATAATTAGCACTATAAATTATTACATAGAAAAATAGTGCTTCATCAATCAATATTATATACACTAGTTTGTGCTTTAAAAATCTTTAAAGAATGTATTGTAGGAACGTCAATAGAAAACGATGTTACGTTGGAATGTCCAACCCGTCCTCGCAAATTCGTATAGTCAATATTGACTTATTAAACACGTGCATAGGTGACATACTAAACATAATAGATTCCCTTAAAAAGCTTCATAGAAAACACCGACCTTACCTAACCTTGTTAGTATGTTAAGATAAGCATCTTATAACTTCGTAATTACAATTGTTACTTAACCTATTATAGGTATAGGTTATAGGTTATAGGTTATATATACCTATTATAGGTATAGGTATATAATAGGTTATATATAGGTTATTATAGGTTATATATTATATAGGTATAGGTTAAGTAATAATTGTAATTACGAAGCAATAAGATGCTTATCTTAACATACTAGCAAGGTTAGGTAAGGTCGGTGTTTTCTATGAAGCTTTTGAAGGGTATCTATTATGTTTAGTATATCACCTATGCACGTATTTAATAAGTCAATATTGTCAATACGAATTTCCGAGGACGGGTTGGAATGTCTATGGGGATATAACACACACTACTGCAAACAGGATGGTATAGTGTCAACTACCTACTGCAGGATGGGTATAGGGTCCACTACCACCTGTTAGGTGGGTAAGGGGTCCATACGACTTGTAGGATGGGTCTGGGCCCAATAACTACCCATAGGATAGGTATGGGTTCCACTACCGCCTACTGGATGGGTATATGGTCCACTACAACACACAGGATGTATATGGCGTCCACTACAGCCTGCAGGATGGGTATGGGATCCACTACTGCCCACAGGATGGGTTTGGGGTCCACTATCATCTACAGGATGAGTATGGGGTCCACTACTGCCAACTGGATGGGTATATATTCCACTTTCGCCCAAAGGATGTGTGTGGCGTCCACTTTACCGCCCACAGGATGGGTATGGCCTCCATTATCGCCGACAGCATGAGTAGTTCCATCCACGGAATGGGTATATGGTTAACTACCGCCGCCAGGATGGGTATATCGTCTACTACCACACACAGGATGGGTGTGGGGTTAACTTTTTTTTGAGATATATATATATATATATATATATATATATATATATATATATATATATATATATATATATATATATATAAGTTTATACATATTGTGAAATTGAGAGTCTATGTTGTAACATAAATTGGTAAATCATAAATATTGTAAGTTAGGAATCTAATGCATGTGTGTGTGTTGGGGGGGGGGCGATGCCCTTGGTAAGCGAGAGTGGAAGGTAACCTTAGACGTTCTGCGGTCAACGTGGGGGGGTGTGGGGGGGTCAAACCCACCCTCCAACATCTCGGCATAGTACCAGACACCACAACAACACTCCCCAGCCTCCAGCTGGTGCTTGTAGATGCTTCATCTCACCTCACTTATATCACACATTAACCTACAGTTCCTGTGATATTTAAACTCCTCATCACAGTGGCGTCTCACTAATATAAACTGTATTGGATTTTGTCCCGAAGTAGTTATATGCTGACTGGACGTGTATGTATGTATGTACATATGTATGTATGTATGTATGTATGTATGTATGTATGTATGTATGTATGTATGTATGTATGCATGTATGTATGTATATATTTATGTATGCATGCATGTACTCACCTAGTCACCTAGTTGTACTCACCTAGTTGTGCTTACGGGGGTTGAGCTCTGGGTCTTTGGTCCCGCCTCTCAACCTTCAATCAACAGGTGTACAGGTTCCTGAGCCTATTGGGCTATATGATATCTACACTTGAAACTGTGTATGGAGTCAGCCTCCACCACATCACTTCCTAATGCATTCCATTTGTCAACAACTCTGACACTAAAAAAGTTCTTTCTAATATCTCTGTGGCTCATTTGGGCACTCAGTTTCCACCTGTGTCCCTTAGTGCGTGTGCCACTTGTGTTAAATAGCCTGTCTTTATCAACCCTGTCGATTCCCTTGAGAATCTTGAATGTGGTGATCATGTCCCCCCTAACTCTTCTGTCTTCCAACGAAGTAAGGTTTAATTCCCGTAGTCTCTCCTCGTAGCTCATACCTCTCAGCCCGGGTACTAGTCTGGTGGCAAACCTTTGAACCTTTTCCAGTTTATCCAGTTTAGTCTTATCCTTGACTAGATATGGACTCCATGCTGGAGCCGCATACTCCAGGATTGGTCTGACATATGTGGTATATACTGTTCTGAAAGATTCCTTACACAAGTTTCCAAAGGCCGTTCTTATGTTAGCCAACCTGGCATATGCTGCTGATGTTATCCTCTTGATATGAGCTTCAGGGGACAGGTCTGGCGTGATATCAACCCCCAGGTCTTTCGCTCTCTCTGACTCTTGAAGTATTTCATCTACCAAACGATACCTTATATCTGGTCTCCTGCTTCCTACCCCTATCTTCATTACATTACATTTGCTTGGGTTAAACTCTAACAACCATTTGTTCGACCATTCCTGCAGCTTGTCCAGGTCTTCTTGAAGCCTCACGCTGTCCTCCTATGTCTTAATCCTTCTCATAATTTTGGCGTCTTCAGCAAACATTGAGAGGAATGAGTCTATACCCTCTGGGAGATCATTTACGTATATCTGAAACAGGAAGGTCCGAGTACAGAGCCCTGTGGGACTCCACTGGTGACTTCACGCCATTCTGAGGTCTCACCCCTCACTGTAACTCTCTGCTTCCTATTGCTTAGGTACTCCCTTATCCACTGGAGCGCCCTACCAGTTACTCCTGCCTGTTTTTCCAGTTTATGCATCAACGTTTTATGGGGTACTGTGACAAAGGCTTTCTGACAGTCCAAAAAAATGCAGTCCGCCTTGTACATGTACATACATACATGCAATGTATGCATGTATGTATGTATGTATGTATGTATGTATGTATGTATGTATGTATGTATGTATGTATTCATGAATGTATGTATGTGTATGCATTTATGTATGTTATGTATGTGCTATGTATTTGGTGTCTCAGTATGTGTACAGTTTCCTGTAATCATATCTACTTGAAACTGTGTATGGAGTCAGTATCGCTTCCTACAGCCTCCACCATAACCGCTTCCTATGTGTGCATGTATGTATGTATGTATGTATGTATGTATGTATGTATGTATGTATGTATGTATGTATGTTTGTATGTATGTATGTATGTATGTATGTATGTATGTATGTATGTACTTACCTAATTGTGCTTGCAGAGGTTGAGCTTTGGCTCTTTGGTCCCGCCTCTCAACTGTCAATCAACTGGTGTACAGATGTATGTATGTATGTATGTGTGTATGTATGTATGTATGTATGTATGTACTCACCTAATTGTGCTTGCGGGGGTTGAGCTCTGGGTCTTTGGTCCGTCCCGCCTCTCAACCGTCAATCAACTGGTGTACAGGTTCCTGAGCCTATTGGGCTCTATCATATCTACACTTGAAACTGTGTATGGAGTCAGCCTCCACCACATCACTGCCTAATGCATTCCATTTGTCAACCACTCTGACACTAAAAAAATTCTTTCTAATATCTCTGTGGCTCATTTGGGCACTCAGTTTCAACCTGTGTCCCCTAGTGGGTGTGCTTCTTGTGTTAAATAGCCTGTCTTTACCTACCCTATCAATTCCCTTGAGAATCTTGAATGTGGTGATCATGTCCCCCCTAACTCTTCTGTTTTCCAGCGAAGTAAGGTTTAATTCCCGTAGATACTCCTCGTAGCTCAAACCTCTAATGTATGTATGTATACGTGTATGTATGCATGTATGTATGCATGCATGTATGTATGTATGTATGTAAATGTATGTATGTATGTATGTATGTATGTATGTATGTATGTATGTATGTATGTATGTATGTACGCATGCATGTATGTATGTATGTATGTATGTATGTATGTATGTATGTATGTATGTATGTATGTATGTATGTATTCCCAATCACGTTAAAGACTCCTCCTCTATCATCCAGTTTAAGAGAAAAACAACTATGTAATAAATAATCAACTCCTTGTAACTTTAATTATGCTGACCTTCCTATCTGTATTCAGACTGTGCCTACCATCATTATAGGTGATTATAACGCTAGGTATAGGAATATTGGTAATTTGCAGTTCAATAATCGTAACAGCAATCAACTGTTGTCACTATTAGGTAGTGACGATGATTCACAGATTGTGGGTGACCTTGAACCGACGCATATTTATGGAGGTATTCTTGATCTATGTCTCGGTGTCGACGTCTCCCACACCGTGTGCGCCTCGTCAATAGTGCCAGATATGGCGTCTGATCATCTGCCCATATTAGCCACTGTAAGCATTGGAAGCTCTATCCTCCCCGGCGGAATGTTCAAGAGGAAGAGGCTGGCTGTGCCCATCGATCAACGAGACAATTTAGTTGCTCATGTGTCGGAATGGTACAGTTCATCCGAGCCTTCATCAGTTGAAGATTTTAACACTGGGCTCACAGGTACCATCGAGCAGTTTATAGAATCACTTGATCTATCGTCCAGGCCACGTAACCCAAATTACACTGGTCATAGCACTTATGCTTATTATAATGATTCTAAATTGCATGCACTAAACCGCACTGCCAGAATAATTGGACTAGCTTATAGATGGACCCGCACTGCTGAAATGCTTCGGCTCTTTCAAGTGACTCTGGCTAAGGCCAGGGAACATATGGTAGAGCTGAGGCAGACAGACTGGGAAACTTTTGTCAGTGGTCTCAATTCTCACACGCCACTAAGCCGGGCATGGAAGGGTATCAACAAGATCAAAGGGAAAAATGCTGCAGAGATCTCGTACCCTAATCCTATGCACAGAGCAAATGAGCTTGTTGATGCTTGGGGCCACAACTTCCAGCTTTGACAGTCTTTCTCTACCCACACAGACTGAATTAAATAATAGATATACTTATAGAGCAAGGCTCCTTGACTTCATGCTTCATCAAGAGGATGACTGTGACATGTTTTTTTACTGAATACGAACTAGACTCTGCTATACATAAAGGCAAAGCTACATCACCCGGGGAGGATGGAGTTACTTACGGCATACAGCATATGCTTCTGCTAGTTCCAGGGAATCCCTTTCGTCAATTGTATAATATGAGCTATGTAACTGGGAAGCTTCCAAAGTCATGGACCAACAGTCTTATTATTCCCATTCCTAAACCAAACCAGCAGAGTGCTTTTCGCCCAATCTCTCTCACTAGTTGTCTCTGTAAGTGTCTTGAGAGGATGGTTCTCAACCGTCTCCTTTACAGAATAAGTAACATGTTGTCTCCCCAGATATATGGCTTTATGCATGGAAAGAGTGTACATCACTGTATTACCACATTCCTCACCCTGCATACTGATAGGTCATATACCACTTTCCTAGATCTTAAGTCAGCCTTTGACATTGCTAACCCACACGTCATTCTGAGTGAATTTGCTAAAATGAATGTTGGAGGATGGCTTCTACGATGGATAAGAGGCTATCTATCCAACAGGAAGTCATCTGTTCTGTTCCAAGGGCATAGGAGTGTAACGGGAGATTTTGAACTTGGCACTCCACATGGAGGTGTCCTTAGTCCTACTCTGTTCAATGTGTTAATCAATGTACTTTTAAGCTTAGTAACTAGAAGGCCCAGCGAACACATCATTACCTATGCGGATAACATACTGATCAACACCAATGGGTATACCAACACTCAAAATGTTCTTAACTCTGTATTGTACACATGTCAGGAACTATGCTTAGTCATCTCAGTAGAGAAAACAAAGATCCTGAACCGACGCCCACCCAGACGGGGTGGGGCTGTTCGCAAAATGCAGTTGGATGATGGCTCTCTGCTCGACTATGTAACCAGATACAAATACCTTGGGCTTGAGGTTCTACTTTACCGCAATGTTGTAGCCAGACTGGGTCGCCAATGTAGAGAGAGGCTCCGTGCTCTCAAGGCGGTGGCAGACAATCATCCAAGCTATGACGCAAATGTGAGAATTGGAAAAAATGATGTATCTTTCATATATTAGGTCTCTGATTGATTATGCTGCAACCATGCTTGCTCTAGTGCCTGAGAGAATGCTTAGAGGGCTGGAAAAGATGCAAAACGAAGCCATGAGGATTATCCTCGGATGCCCTAAATAACTAAATTACTAAACTTGAGGAAGGAACTGAATATTTCATGCGTAAGTGATCATATCATTGAAATTAATGCTTTGATTGGTATGAAGATGCTTAGGCTAACCCACCCTAACCCCTGCACTGAAGCCCTCCAACCCTTCTTCCTTGAAGGTTAGCATCCCTCCAAATGGATTACCAAAACTGTCGTTATGCTCAGACTGTATAATATTCATCACCTCTACCAAGAGAGACAACAACAACACTTTCCTGCCCCATGGGAGATCACGTCTTTCCAAATTACTGTCCCCCCTTTCCCACCCAAGAAACTGATTAAAGAACAAGCCTTGCTTCGACAAGAAGCAAAGTACAATGCCTTAAGCCAAATTGATGCTTTAGACAGAGAGCACTCCCTTTCCCAGATTATTTACACTGATGGATCCTTGCATCTGTCTTATGGTGCAGCTGGAGGTGCAGTTGTTGTGACAAGGAGAGATGGTTCCTTCTCCCATGAGTGTGGTGCGCGTCTAAGTAACTGGGCCTCCACTCTTCAAAGAGAATTGGTTGCCATAATCCTTGCACTCGAGCGCGTATATGAATCCAAAGTTGACACGCTAATTGTAAGTGACTCCTTGTCATCCTTGACTGCCCTCAGCTCCCCAAGGCATAACTGTGACGTGCTTATCTCTGAAGCTAGACACAGGTATAATGAAATAATCAATGATGGAGTCGGAGTCTGTCTTCTGTGAATTCCTTCCCATATTGGTCTCCGAATGCATGATAGAAATGATGAGTTGGCAAAGACTTTTGCTCGTAAAGAGGGAATTGATTATCAACTTAGATTGGCCCTGAGCAGCCTGAAGGCAGTAATATTCCAGGAACATCAACTAAATTTCGGAGACTTGAGGCAAAGTGAAATTCACACCAGTTCCTCCATCTATCATCATTCTATTATACAGGAAGTACCGCACGTCTATGGGTCATCCAATAATGTTAACAGACTTCTAGATGTTAAATAAAAGAATAAAACAGGACCCACCAAGAACACCGGATGTGGGAGGGGTTTCGGAGGTGTATATAAAGATGTCGGATGGGGGACACCGCTCAGTCTCGCCACAGAGGCGGCACACACAGGATGTCCCTGGATATTTCGGATACACCAGAAATAGAAGAAATAAGCTCAAACTCGGAAAGTTCAGATGAAGACGAATTTATTGAACACTTAAAATCTCAATTATACCGAGAAATAGAAAAACCTGAAACGGACTTTAGAACCATCGACAACTACTGTGACACATTATACAACGTTCATCCAGATTTCCAACCAAAACTTCACACACCGAGGCCGAATTACTGGGACGAATGTGCACAAATCCAGTTGGGTGAACAAATTCCAAGTCATGTCGACCCAAGAAACTATCCCTATTACTACTGGCAACATAGAAAATGGGAGGTAAGTAATTGGTTTCGGTTACCTTATAATATTGAATTTGGAGTATCGGATGATAGACACTATATCACCCGACATCTGAAATCCATCACTAGACAGAAACCACTGCTAGGTTTAGGCTCGGCTACAAGTACCTCTGGGAGTTTGTAACATCTGCTGATGTAGATCTGACTAAATGTAAACTCTGTCAGTGGAACTACTCGCATACTTTGCGTCATTATATAATGGAATGTGAAAAAATCGCGAAATTCAGAGATAACACCATCAATGGTACAAGAAATTTGTAAGTACTTCATTCATAATGATGTGCTGCCCGAAATCTTAGTGAAGTATCCAAAATTTGCTTACTATAGGTAATGCATGCACATGACTCTAAAGCTGCCGCCCAGTTGGATGGGTGTGGAGCACATGACTGTAAAACTGCCGCCCAGTTGGGTGGGTGTGGAGCACATGACTGTAAAGCTACCGCCCAGTTGTGTGGGTGTGGAGCACACGACTGTAAAGCTGCCGCCCTATTGGGTGGGTGTGCAGCACATGACCGTAAAGCTGCTGCCAAGTTCGGTGGGTGTGGAGCACACGACTGTAAAGCTGCCACCCAGTTGGGTTGGTGTGCAGCACATGACTGTAAAGCTGCTGTGGGAGTATGTCTCCCAAGATCCTCCCACAGCTGACTTGAATGGCTCATTGCAGTGCACTGATCTTGTGCACAAAGCCTATCTCTCTTAATCCTGGATAGTTTTCTGGCATGTTGGGTATCTCCAGAATGCCCATTTAACCAGGAATACTTTCGTAATACGTAGGCCGCCTTATGTCCAGGCAGGAAGTAGATACAGGAAGTTAAGCATACTGTCCACCAAGGGTCAGTGAGTACATGGCTGGTGCCGCGAGAGTGTGAGAGGGGAAGGCGCCAGCAGCGTCTGACCTCTGGGGTCAACCGGCGCGATGTTGAATAACAGCTATGACGTGTTCATGACGTCACTCCTGCTACTGCTCATCGAACGAGCTAATATGATTGGTTCCCGCTCATTTGCTGCAATGCTATTGGTCAAATTGTAACTCCTTTTGTGTTGTGTGCCACGAGATGCCCGGCACCCTTGCAAACTCATTCACGTGAGAGCGACCATACCCAGAGGACGTGTTCTGTTCTACCGGCCAATAGACTGATCACCGTCTATCCCTCACCGTCAAGTTAACTCAGCGTCTTTGCGATATACCACACACTCGCCAGAATCACGAGTGGGAATATATTGTTTAGAAGCCTAAAGTGACAAATCTCCAGAGCAAAACAGACTGGTATCAGGTAACCCCTGGTGACAAAGATCGTCGTGAGTGACCTAGAGTGAACTAAGGCAGTGCCGCCGCCTAAGTAATCTGTGTGTGACATTACCACAGTGTACAGTGTAGTGCATGGTACCGCCACTCATCCTGAGCGTGTACCTCAGTACCTCGAGCGCCCGCCGCCGCCTTAGCTCCTACGTGACGTCACCACCTCACGCACCGTCAGTGCCAGTGTGTGCGCGTGTGTCTGTCTGTTAAGCATACAGCACGCCCTACTCACGAAATCATCTCAAAAAATACTGCGAGTACCCTCCATGTCTACGAGCGAAACCAGCTATCAGGCCACCTACGAGTGCTTGTATAAACGAGTCTGAGTGAGTGCGTAAGGAAAGGTACCTTATCTGTAAGTACAAGATCTTGTCATTGTTTTATTGTGTCTGTGTTGATCTGAGGGATCAACCACAGTTCTCACCTTCTTATACCTGTCGCAGGTTATAGGTGAATCGACGGTGAATGCGTGTTTATCTGTGTGGTATCACTGCATTTCATTCGTCTGTGAATGTGAGCTTCACATACACCACACATTTAGTTATTGTGTGATTATTATTGTGCATGTTATTGCCTGTCCCATTGACAGTGTATTTGTTGATTTATTGCATAGCATCATTACCGAGTATCCGGTTGGAACTCTTGTGATCCCTTTGCATACCGGCAGTTAGGTTGCCGTGTTAATGATTGGCTGTCAACTGTGTTAAGTTAGGTGCTTCTCCACGAGTGGATACGAGTCGATTAGCCAGACGGCAAGAGTCTCGCTAATACAACCATAGCTTTGCTGACGCCAATCGAAAGTAAATCAAGCACCCTGTGTATTAGTGGTTAAGTTAGTAAATAAACTACTGTTAAGTTTGATGCGGTGTTTCCGTTGAACCACTTCTGAATACTGCCAATATTACTCCAGCCTTCAGCTCTAGGTGTCTTCAACACCGAGTTGCCTGTAAGTCACTAAACTATAAATTTGATGAGGACCCTAGGAGTCCCTTAAAGTGTTACATCATTGAGGAGATTCCAACGACCAACGTGGAGCAGGACCAGGTGAGGCTAGTCTGAGAAGAGACCCACAAGGACTCTAACTCGACCTTGCTCCCAGGCCCTGTACGGTTGCTCTCGTATTTTCTATTCTGCTAATTCCGACTGCTTCGTGAAGCGTCTGCCACATGTACATTGGCGACGTACGCATTGCAGTCGTGACAGCAAAAAAAAAAGAAAAACCCCCACAGCTGCCGCCCAGTTGGGTGGGTGTGGAACATGATTATAAAGCTGCCGCCCAGTTGGGTAGGTGTGCAGCAAAACTAGTAACTGTGTGACTCACCATAGATGTAAAGTGCCTTGTATAGTGACTGTTGTGAGCCTCTTGTTGAATCACTTGTGATACAAAAGATTATTGATGTGTGTATTTGTGTAGGTGATTGAATATGTATGTGTATATATGTATATGTACATGTATGTATGAGTAAGTGTACAAGTATATATAACATTAATAATTGTGTAACTAGCGTCAAAAGATTGTTATTTGCTTAGCTAAACGAACTAGAGGGTTCAGTTCCTGAACCGATTATGTGCCTCTGTAATCCTTGACACCACCGCCCACGGGATGGGTATAGGATGCATAATAAAGAAAGAAATTAAATTCTAACTTACCTTATCTCCTAAATGTCAACATATGTCAGTTCAGTTCATGCTATTGATTTTAATTAATCTTAAGACCAGCACGCTGGTCTTGTGATCCTGTGGTCCTGGGTTCGATCCCAGGCGCCGGCGAGAAACAATGGGCAGAGTTTTTTTCACCCTATGCCCCTGTTACCTAGCAGTAAATAGGTACCTGAGTGTTAGTCAGCTGTCACGGGCTGCTTCCTGGGGGTGGAGGCCTGGTCGATGACCGGGCCACGGGGACACTAAAAAGCCCCGAAATCATTTCAAGATAACCTCAAGAAGTCTTAGTTTTTAAGGTTTTTCCCAGATCTTGCCCAAAACGCTGTGCGTATTAGTGCTTTAGGCATAGTATATACTTGTTCTTTCTTGAAAGTCAACATTCTACTTGTAACTCCCAACACCAACACCCCGTGAGAAGTAGTGGAATTTATATTTATCCTTGAGCTGTAGTTAACCCCATACCCCATCTCATGAGCTGTAGTTGGCCCATACCCCCAGCCCGTGAGTGATAGTGGACCCCATACCCATCCTGTGGGAGGTAGTGGACCCCATTTCCATCTAGTGGGTGGTAGTGGACCTCATACCCATCCTGTGGGTGGTAGTGGACTCCATACCCATCCTGTGGGTGGTAGTGAACCCTATACCCATCCTCTGGGCGGTAGTGCACCATATATCAATCTTTTGGGTGGTACTGGACCCCATGCCCATCCTGTGGGTGGTATAGTGACCTCATACCAATACTGTGGGTAGTAGTGGCCCTCCCACATACTCACCCTGTGTGCGGTAGTGGACCCCATACTCATTCTGTGGAGCATATACCCATCCTGTGGATGGACGTGGCCCCCATACCCACCTTGTGGGAGGTTGTGGATCCCATACGTATCCTATGAGCGGTAGTGGACCCCCATACCCATCCTGCGGGCAAGAAGTGGACCCCATACCCATCCTGTGGGTGGTAGTGGACCCCACGCCCACCTTGTGAGCAATTGTGGACCCCATACGTATCGTGTGTGCGGTAGTGGACCCCATACCCATCCTGTGGGTGATAGTGGGCCCCATACCTATCCTGTGGGCGGTAGTGGACCCCATACCTATCCTGTGGGCGGTAGTGGACCCCATACGCGTCCTATGGGTGGTAGTTGAGCTCACCTATGGGTGAGCGCTTTGTCATGGGTTCGTATCCTGGCCGGGGAGGATTTACTAGGCGCAAATCCTAAACTGTAGCCTCAGTTTAACTCAACAGTAAAATGGGTACTTGGTTGTAAAAACGATTCTTCGTGAGGGTCGTATTCCTAGTACTAGTGACTGTACAAGAATGTAACAACTCTTGTATACCAGTCTCCGTGGTGTAGTAGTAAGACACTCTCCTGGCATTCCGTGAGCACTTTGTCATGGGTTCGAATCCTTGCTGGAGAGGATTTACTGGGTGCAAATCCTTAACTGTAGCCTCTGTTTAACTCAACAGTAAAATGGGTACTTGGTTGTAACAACGATCGATTCTTCGCGGCGGGGGTCGTATTCCCGGGACCTGCCCGAAACTCTACGTCTACTAGTGGCTGTGCAAGAATGTAACAACTCTTGTGTATATCTCAAAAAAAAAATATATATATATCTCAAAAAAAGTTAACCCCATACCCATCCTGTGGGCGGTAGTAGACGATGTATCCATCCTGACGGCGGTAGTTAACCGTATACCCATTCCATGGAAGGAAATAGACCCTATACTCATGCTGTGGGCGGTAATGGAGGCCATACCCATCATGTGGGCGGTAGTAGACACAATTTTCATCCTGTGGGTGATTGTGGACCCCATACCCAACCTATGGGTGGTATAGTGGATGCCACACATCCTTTGGGCGGAAGTGAAACATATACCCATCCAGTGGGCACTAGTGGACCCCATACTCATCCTGTAGATGATAGTGGACCCCAAACCCATCCTGTGGGCAGTAGTGGATCCCATACCCATCCTGCAGGCGGTAGTGGACGCCATACACATCCTGTGTGTAGTAGTGGACCATATACCCATCCAGTAGGCGGTAGTGGACCCCATACCTATCCTATGGGTGGTTATTGGGCCCAGACCCATCCTATAAGTGGTATGCACCCCTTACCCACCTAACAGGTGGTAGTGGACCCTATACCCATCCTGCAGTAGGTAGTAGACTCTATACCATCCTGTTTGCAGTAGTTTACCCCATAGACATTCCAATGTAATGTCGTTTTCTGTTGACGTTCCTACAATACATTCTTTAAAGATTTTTAAAGCACAAACTAGTGTATATAATGTTGATTACTGTGAATAATGAATTAAAAATAGTCCACTTATGGATGTCAACTAACAAACTAACATTAGACATAGAAAAGACCTTCTACGTCACATTTGGAAGTAAATCATCGAATGCAATTGAGCTATAGACAGACAACATTAACATCAGTAATAAAAATGATGGCAAGTTTCTTGGCCTATTCCTAGACAAGAGACTCAACTTCAGCACCCACATTCAACACATAACTAAGAAAGTCTCTAAAGCCGTTGGTATACTCTCTAAAATAAGATATTATGTTCCTAACTCTGCTCTCCTCTCACTATATTATGCACTAATCTACCCTTATCTTAATTATGGTATCTGTGCATGGGGGTTTACCACTGCAAACCACCTTAAGCCCATCATCACCCAGCAAAAATCTGTTTTCAGAATAATAACAAACTCTGCTTTCAGACAACACTCAGCTCCCTTGTTTAAATCCCTAAACTTGCTAAATATTAACTCCCTCCACACATTCCTCTTGTGTCAACTACATTTACAAAACCCTGTTCTTAAATGCAAACCATGTTCTGAAACTCTCCCTGGACAGATGTAATAGGACCCATTATCACCACACCAGAAACAAGTATCTCTCTGATATCCCCAGGGTCAAACTTAATCTGTGTAAACACTTATGCAAATTAAGGGACCTAGTCTATGGAACTCACACCCTAGTGAATTCAAAAGCTGTCAAAATTTTGCCTCATTTAAAAACAAAAACAAAAAGTACCTAATTTCATCTTCGTAGTTTCCTACACTGAGCTTTAAATTTGCTCTGTATCTAGTGTTACCCAATCTCCCAATCTTTATGTACTTAACCCAAACAACTTTATCATTGTGTTCATTGCTGTCTTCTTTTATGTGCTAGCCATATGCTGTATTGTGCCTACTAATTCTTGTTAAACTACCATTCAAGCTGTCATTGCAATCAATCTGAGCTACCTATGTGCTTTAATTTACCTACAATTTTCTCTCATCTTTTATTTTTTTCATGCTTTGTAACTGTTATCATTTTTTTATCAATTTTACAAGTATTTACCTACTTAAAATTTTCTTAGATTAAGTACCTGCCCGAAACGCTGCGCATACTAGTGGCTTTACAAGATTGTAATTACTATACTATATATCCTCACAATCCCAATGTACCTTCTTGTATACATATAAATAAATAAATAAATAAATAAATAAATAAATAAATAAAGATTGATGAAGAACTATTATTCTATGTAATAATTTATAGTGCTTATTATTATTTACTAAGAACAACTAATATTTCTTAAAACAAAACTACGAGCCTTCAATAGGATGTAGCTGATCTGTAATATTCTAAGAGCAAGAACAATAGCAGGTAAATTTCACAACCCATGTGGGACCTGAAAACTATAATTTTCATTATAAGTGAACCAATCACGACTATTCTGCTGTCTACGGCAATGGCCGAGTATTGTGAGACGGAAATTGGTACGTGAGGAAGAGTTTGGGCCTTGGAAAAAATGTAACTGGGAATATACCACATATGTACTAATTCATACTCAACATATTGACTTTAAGCATTAAGTCATATATGTGCTGTCTTGTGCGAGAGCAGGTTGCAACTCGACCATCACGACTGGACAAAAGCTGATGGTAGCTGAGGCTCTTTGCCCATCAGCCCGCCAGCACTCTGATGGTAATCTTGGGCATAGTATTTTATCAAATCACCTTATTCTTTGGGGCACACGTGAAGAACGCAAATGCGAACAAGCCTGAATGGTCCCCAGGACTATATGCAACTGAGAACTCACACCCTAGAAGTGACTCGAACCCATACTGCCAGGAGCAATGCAACTGGTGTGTACAGGACACCTTATCCACACGACCATCACGATCGGACAAAAGCTGATTGTAGCTGAGGCTATTTGCCCATCAGCCCGCCAGCACTCTGATGGTAATCTTGGGCATAGTATTTTATCAAATCACCTCATTCTTTGGGGCACATGTGAGGAACACCCACCCTCACTCACCCACCCACACTCACCCACCCTCAGTGCCTTACTTACCCTTAGCACCTCACCCACCCTCAGTGCCTCACCCACCCTCAGCGCCTCACCCTCCCTCAGCGCCTCACCCACCATCAGTACCTAACCCACACTCAGCGCCTCACCCACCTTCAGCGCCTCACCCACCCTCAGTACCTAACCCACCCTCAGCGCCTCACCCACCCTCAGTGCCTCACCCACCCTCAGTGCCTCACCCACACTCAGCGCCTCACCCCACCTTCAGCGCCTCACCTTCCCTCAGCGCCTCACCTACCCTTAGCGCCTCACCCAACCTCAGTGCCTCACCAACCCTTAGCACCTCACCCACACTCAGCCCCACACCCACCCTCAGCCCCCTCACCCACCCTCAGCCCCACACCCACCCTCAGTCGCTCACACACCCTCAGCCCCACGCCCACCCTCAGCCCTTCACCCAGCCTCAGCCCCAAACCCACCCCTCAGCCCCTCACCCACCCTCAGCCCCTCACCCTGCACCCTCAGCCCTTACCCACTCTCAGCTCCACACCCACCCTCAGCCCCTCACCCACCTTCAGCGCCTCACCCACCCTCAGTGCTTCATCCACCCTCATCACCTCACCCACCCTCAGCGCCTCACCCACTCTCAGCGCCTCACCCACCCTCAGCGCCTCACCCCACCTTCAGCGCCTCACCTTCCCTCAGCGCCTCACCTACCCTCAGCGCCTCACCCACCCTCAGTGCCTCACCAACCCTTAGCACCTCACCCACCCTCAGCGCCTCACCAACCCTCAGCGCCTCACCCTCCCTCAGCGCCTCACCAACCCTCAGTACCTAACCCACCCTCAGCGCCTGACCCACCCTCAGCGACTCACCCAACCTCAGCGCCTCACCCACCCTCAGCGACTCACCCAACCTCAGCGCCTGACCCACCCTCAGCGCCTCACCCACCCTCAGCGCTTCACCCACTCTCAGCACCTCACCCACCCTCGGCGCGTGACCTACCCTCAGTGCCTCACCCACCCTCAGCGCCTCACCCACCATCTGTGCCTCACCCACCCTCAGCACCCTACCCACCTTCAGCCCCTCACCCACCCTCAGCCCCAAACCCACCCCTCAGCCCCTCACCCACCCTCAGTACCTAACCCACCCTCAGCTCCTCACCCACCCTCAGTGCCTCACTCACCTTTAACACTTCACCCACCTTCAGCGCCTCACCCACCCTCAACGCCTCAGCCACCCTCAACTCCTAATCCACCCTCAGTGCCTCACCCACCCTCAGCGACTCACCAACGCTTAGTGCCTCACCCACCCTCAGCTCCTCACCCACCCTCAGTACCTAACCCACCCTCAGTACCTAACCCACCCTCAGCGCCTCACCCACCCTCAGTACCTAACCCACCCTCAGTGCCTCACCCACCCTCAGCGCCTCACCCACCATCTGCGCCTCACCCACCCTCAGCACCCTACCCACCTTCAGCCCCACACCCACCCTCAGTGCGTCATCCGCCCTCAGCACCTCACCCACCCTCAGCGCCTCACCCACCCTCAGTACCTAACCCGCCCTCAGTACCTAACCCACCCTCAGCCCCTCACCCACACTCAGCCCCTCACCCACCCTCAGCTCCTCATCCACCCTCAGTGCCTCACCAACCCTCAGCCTCTCACCCACACTCAGCCCCACACCCACCCTCAGCCCCCTCACCCACCCTCAGCCCCTCACCCACCCTCAGCCCCACACCCCACCTCAGTCGCTCCACCCCTCAGCCCAACGCCCCCCTCAGCCCCATGCCCACCCTCAGCCCCTCACCCACCCTCAGCCCCAAACCACCCCTCAGGCCCTCACCCACCCTCAGTACCTAACCCACCCTCAGTCGCTCACATACCCCTCAGTCCACACGCCCACCCTCAGCCCCTCACCTACCCTCAGCCCCAAACCCACCCCTCAGCCCTCACCACTTCAGTACCTAACCCACCCTCAGCGCCTCACCCACACTCAGCGCCTCACCCACCCTCAGCAACTCACCCANTGTGTGTGTGTGTGTGTGACGATAATCTCTTTCAAGAGAGATTGAGCCTGCTCTTCCCTACATAAAGTACTAATATCATCTACAAGAATAATGCTACATTCAAGATACGGCTACCAGTAGCACAAAACGTTTTGACCAGGAGGCAAAACGTACCCCTTCAACCCCCCTTCACTCCCTCCACAGCGGCTCGCCACCCGTCTTCAACCAGCTAACGACCCATTCTCAGCCTGCCTGCTCCTGGTTGGTGACTCGCCGTCCGCACACCTGCACACTGCACCTCAACGCCATCTACCTCAGTCGATGTCTGGGCCTGCTCCAGCCATCATCTTCAGAATATCCTCGTGCTCGTAGCTGTGAACACCTAATTGATATACATTCTGTATCAGGCGGAGGTTCTTAGCTTGCGCTTATATTCTCAGCACCGATTATTTTACTTTTCTTGTCTTTACATTATTGTTAGAGTAACCATTCACTTATTCATTTTTATGTTATACTTTTTAACTTGTTATTTGCAATGTGCATTGCCAAGGGATTGTCTTTAATTTTGTTTGTTTTCTATATTAATTAAAGTTTTATTGTTCATACTTTGTGTTTTGCATGTCTTCCCTTACTTTTACCACAGACAACAGCCAAGCAGTCTCTTTTTTTTTTGTAAATGTGACAGGAGGATTGAGGATATTGATGCTCATGATGCACTCTACCTCATCATCACCAGATGTCTGTCCCTCCCCAGGTTAACCTACTTTATGAGGTGTTCACCATCTTACAGTAGCCAAAAACTAAGTGAGTATGACCGGTTACTGAAATCAATGCTAGAAAAAGCCCTTAACCTCTCTCTTGATGACCTGCAGTGGAAACAAGCCTCTCTTCCCGTAAGACTTGGGGCCTCGGAGTTCGAACAGCAACGCAAATCGCCTTCCTGTCCTCCTTATCAGCATCCGACGACCTTGTGAAGGAAATTCTACCTGCCCACTTACATCAGCTGGCAGGTGTACATGATCCCAATTTTACACGCTGTGCCACAGAGTGGGCCTCTCGTGCAGGCCCATCACCTCAACCACCATCCCCAAAAGCCCACAAGCAATCCAGCTGGGATGGCCCCATTGTAGACAAAGTTGCTGCAGAGTGCCTGGGTGCTGCACCAACACAGCACGACATTGCTCGCCTCACAGCAGTAGCAGCCCCACATGCAGGGGATTTCCTGTTAGCAACCCCAATGTCGGCAACTGGCACGCGTCTCACACCACACGCCCTCCGAATTGCTATGGCCCTCCGCCTTGCTGCCCCAATCCACACCAGATATAGGTGTATTTGCGGCGAGGTGGTGGCTGACAGGTACGGCCACCATGGCCTACTCTGCCAAACCACAGGAGGATGGCACTCGAGGCACAGTGAAGTTAACGACATCATCAAGAGGAGCCTCACCACAGCTGGATGCCCAGCTGAGAGAGAGCCTCGTTACCTAATGCCCCGTAACTCTGATGCTCTTATTGGTCGCCCGGATGGTATCACAGTGAATCCCTGGAAGAATGGCAAGCAGTTGGTATGGGACTACATGTGCGTATCAACCCTGGCTAACACCTACATTGACCTCAGTGTTGCACAACCAGGTGGCGCTGCCACCCACAGGGAAGCAGCCAAATCCCGTAAGTATAGAGAACTGGATCACCACTACAATTTTGTCCCCATTGCTTCTGAGACACTCGGCGCCTGGGGTAAAAGTGCTACCAGTTTTTTGAAGGAACTGGGTTCTAGGCTCATTGAAACAACAAGGACCCTAGAGCTGCCAGCTTTCTTTTCCAGCGCCTCAGCGTGGCGATACAGAGGGAAATGCTCACTGCATTCAGGGTTCCTGCCCGCCATCTGAGGAGCTGGAGGAACTCGACAACCTATGATAAATATCTTTGTAACCTATATGTAACTCCTTTTTTTGTAACAAAGTTCAAATAAAGCAAATATATATGTGTACATACAAAAGAATGGGGGTGGTAGGAGAAGAAATATTAGTGTTCAGTGAGAAACCACAAGGTCTCCTCTGAATACGTTTTATTTTCTTCTCCGAGGCTATGGGTCACCACATTGGCACCAGAGGTGGTACCCTCACAAACTTTATATATATATATATATATATATATATATATATATATATATATATATATATATATATATATATATATATATATATATATATATATATATATATATGTCGTACCTAGTAGCCAGAACGCACTTCTCAGCCTACTATGCAAGGCCCGATTTGCCTAATAAGCCAAGTTTTCATGAATTAATGTTTTTTCGACTACCTATCTTACCTAACCTAACCTAACTTTTTCGGCTACCTAACCGAACCTAACCTATAAAGATAGGTTAGGTTAGGTTAGGTAGGGTTGGTTAGGTTCGGTCATATATCTACGTTAATTTTAACTCCAATAAAATAAAATTGACCTCGTACATAATGAAATGGGTAGCTTTATCATTTCATAAGAAAAAAATTAGAGAAAATATATTAATTCAGGAAAACTTGGCTTATTAGGCAAATCGAGCCATGCATAGTAGGCTGAGAAGTTCGTTCTGGCTACTAGGTACGACATATATATATATATATATATATATATATATATATATATATATATATATATATATATATATATATATATATATATATATAATATTGAAAACTCACACCCCAGAAGTGACTCGAACCCATACTGCCAGGAGCAATGCAACTGGTGTGTACACGACACCTTATCAACTCGCAACCCACTCTCGCACAAGACAGCACATATATGACTTAATGCTTAAGGTCAATATGTTGAATATGAATTAGTACATATGAGGTATATTCCCAGTTACATTTTTTCCAAGGCCCAAACTCTTCCACACGTACCAATTTACGTCTCACAGTACTCGTCCATCGCCGTAGACACCAGAATAGTCGTTTTTGGTTCAATTATAATGAAAATTGTCGTTTTTAGGTCCCACATGGGTTGTGTAAATTTATCTGCTATTGCCCATGCTCTTAGAATATTAGAGATCAGCTACATCCTATTTAAGGCTCGTAGTTTTGTTTAAGAAATATTAGTTGTTCTTAGTAAATTATAATTAGCACTATAAATTATTACATAGAAAAATAGTGCTTCATCAATCAATATTATATACACTAGTTTGTGCTTTAAAAATCTTTAAAGAATGTATTGTAGGAACGTCAATAGAAAACGATGTTACGTTGGAATGTCCAACCCGTCCTCGCAAATTCGTATAGTCAATATTGACTTATTAAACACGTGCATAGGTGACATACTAAACATAATAGATTCCCTTAAAAAGCTTCATAGAAAACACCGACCTTACCTAACCTTGTTAGTATGTTAAGATAAGCATCTTATAACTTCGTAATTACAATTGTTACTTAACCTATTATAGGTATAGGTTATAGGTTATAGGTTATATATACCTATTATAGGTATAGGTATATAATAGGTTATATATACCTATTATAGGTATAGGTTAAGTAATAATTGTAATTACGAAGCAATAAGATGCTTATCTTAACATACTAGCAAGGTTAGGTAAGGTCGGTGTTTTCTATGAAGCTTTTGAAGGGTATCTATTATGTTTAGTATATCACCTATGCACGTATTTAATAAGTCAATATTGTCAATACGAATTTCCGAGGACGGGTTGGAATGTCTATGGGGATATAACACACACTACTGCAAACAGGATGGTATAGTGTCAACTACCTACTGCAGGATGGGTATAGGGTCCACTACCACCTGTTAGGTGGGTAAGGGGTCCATACGACTTGTAGGATGGGTCTGGGCCCAATAACTACCCATAGGATAGGTATGGGTTCCACTACCGCCTACTGGATGGGTATATGGTCCACTACAACACACAGGATGTATATGGCGTCCACTACAGCCTGCAGGATGGGTATGGGATCCACTACTGCCCACAGGATGGGTTTGGGGTCCACTATCATCTACAGGATGAGTATGGG
Organism: Procambarus virginalis; assembly: GCA_020271785.1. Classification (NCBI taxonomy): domain Eukaryota; kingdom Metazoa; phylum Arthropoda; class Malacostraca; order Decapoda; family Cambaridae; genus Procambarus; species Procambarus virginalis. The sequence continues at coordinate 57,815 of WNGS01001783.1, forward strand.
GTCCACTACTGCCAACTGGATGGGTATATATTCCACTTTCGCCCAAAGGATGTGTGTGGCGTCCACTTTACCGCCCACAGGATGGGTTTGGCCTCCATTATCGCCGACAGCATGAGTAGTTCCATCCACGGAATGGGTATATGGTTAACTACCGCCGCCAGGATGGGTATATCGTCTACTACCACACACAGGATGGGTGTGGGGTTAACTTTTTTTTGAGATATATATATATATATATATATATATATATATATATATATATATATATATATATATATATATATATATATATATATATAAGTTTATACATATTGTGAAATTGAGAGTCTATGTTGTAACATAAATTGGTAAATCATAAATATTGTAAGTTAGGAATCTAATGCATGTGTGTGTGTTGGGGGGGGGGCGATGCCCTTGGTAAGCGAGAGTGGAAGGTAACCTTAGACGTTCTGCGGTCAACGTGGGGGGTGTGGGGGGGTCAAACCCACCCTCCAACATCTCGGCATAGTACCAGACACCACAACAACACTCCCCCAGCCTCCAGCTGGTGCTTGTAGATGCCTCCTCTAACCTCACTTATATCACACATTAACCTACAGTTCCTGTGATATTTAAACTCCTCATCACAGTGGCGTCTCACTAATATAAACTGTATTGGATTTTGTCCCGAAGTAGTTATATGCTGACTGGACGTGTATGTATGTATGTACATATGTATGTATGTATGTATGTATGTATGTATGTATGTATGTATGTATGTATGTATGTATGTATGTATGTATGCATGCATGTATGTATGTATTTATGTATGCATGCATGTACTCACCTAGTCACCTAGTTGTACTCACCTAGTTGTGCTTACGGGGGTTGAGCTCTGGGTCTTTGGTCCCGCCTCTCAACCTTCAATCAACAGGTGTACAGGTTCCTGAGCCTATTGGGCTATATGATATCTACACTTGAAACTGTCAGTCTCCACCACATCACTTCCTAATGCATTCCATTTGTCAACAACTCTGACACTAAAAAAGTTCTTTCTAATATCTCTGTGGCTCATTTGGGCACTCAGTTTCCACCTGTGTCCCTTAGTGCGTGTGCCACTTGTGTTAAATAGCCTGTCTTTATCAACCCTGTCGATTCCCTTGAGAATCTTGAATGTGGTGATCATGTCCCCCCTAACTCTTCTGTCTTCCAACGAAGTAAGGTTTAATTCCCGTAGTCTCTCCTCGTAGCTCATACCTCTCAGCCCGGGTACTAGTCTGGTGGCAAACCTTTGAACCTTTTCCAGTTTATCCAGTTTAGTCTTATCCTTGACTAGATATGGACTCCATGCTGGAGCCGCATACTCCAGGATTGGTCTGACATATGTGGTATATACTGTTCTGAAAGATTCCTTACACAAGTTTCCAAAGGCCGTTCTTATGTTAGCCAACCTGGCATATGCTGCTGATGTTATCCTCTTGATATGAGCTTCAGGGGACAGGTCTGGCGTGATATCAACCCCCAGGTCTTTCGCTCTCTCTGACTCTTGAAGTATTTCATCTACCAAACGATACCTTATATCTGGTCTCCTGCTTCCTACCCCTATCTTCATTACATTACATTTGCTTGGGTTAAAGTCTAACAACCATTTGTTCGACCATTCCTGCAGCTTGTCCAGGTCTTCTTGAAGCCTCACGCTGTCCTCCTCTGTCTTAATCCTTCTCATAATTTTGGCGTCTTCAGCAAACATTGAGAGGAATGAGTCTATACCCTCTGGGAGATCATTTACGTATATCTGAAACAGGAAGGGTCCGAGTACAGAGCCCTGTGGGACTCCACTGGTGACTTCACGCCATTCTGAGGTCTCACCCCCCTCACTGTAACTCTCTGCTTCCTATTGCTTAGGTACTCCCTTATCCACTGGAGCGCCCTACCAGTTACTCCTGCCTGTTTTTCCAGTTTATGCATCAACGTTTTATGGGGTACTGTGACAAAGGCTTTCTGACAGTCCAAAAAAATGCAGTCCGCCTTGTACATGTACATACATACATGCAATGTATGCATGTATGTATGTATGTATGTATGTATGTATGTATGTATGTATGTATGTATGTATGTATTCATGAATGTATGTATGTATGTATGCATGTATGCATTTATGTATGTGTGCATGTATGTGTGTATGTATGTATGTATGTATGTATGTATGTATGTATGTATGTATGTATGTATGTATGTACTTACCTAATTGTGCTTGCGGAGGTTGAGCTTTGGCTCTTTGGTCCCGCCTCTCAACTGTCAATCAACTGGTGTACAGATGTATGTATGTATGTATGTATGTATGTATGTATGTATGTATGTATGTATGTATGTATGTATGTATGTATGTATGTATGTATGTATTTATGTATGTACTCACCTAATTGTGCTTGCGGGGGTTGAGCTCTGGGTCTTTGGTCCGTCCCGCCTCTCAACCGTCAATCAACTGGTGTACAGGTTCCTGAGCCTATTGGGCTCTATCATATCTACACTTGAAACTGTGTATGGAGTCAGCCTCCACCACATCACTGCCTAATGCATTCCATTTGTCAACCACTCTGACACTAAAAAAATTCTTTCTAATATCTCTGTGGCTCATTTGGGCACTCAGTTTCAACCTGTGTCCCCTAGTGGGTGTGCTTCTTGTGTTAAATAGCCTGTCTTTACCTACCCTATCAATTCCCTTGAGAATCTTGAATGTGGTGATCATGTCCCCCCTAACTCTTCTGTTTTCCAGCGAAGTAAGGTTTAATTCCCGTAGATACTCCTCGTAGCTCAAACCTCTAATGTATGTATGTATACGTGTATGTATGTATGTATGTATGCATGTATGTATGCATGTATGTATGCATGCATGTATGTATGTATGTATGTATGTATGTATGTATGTATGTATATGTATGTATGTATGTATGTATGTATGTATGTATGTATGTATGTATGTATGTATGTATGTATGTATATATGTACGCATGCATGTATGTATATGTATGTATGTATGTATGTATGTATGTATGTATGTATGTATGTATGTATGTATGTATGTATTCCCAATCACGTTAAAGACTCCTCCTCTATCATCCAGTTTAAGAGAAAAACAACTATGTAATAAATAATCAACTCCTTGTAACTTTAATTATGCTGACCTTCCTATCTGTATTCAGACTGTGCCTACCATCATTATAGGTGATTATAACGCTAGGTATAGGAATATTGGTAATTTGCAGTTCAATAATCGTAACAGCAATCAACTGTTGTCACTATTAGGTAGTGACGATGATTCACAGATTGTGGGTGACCTTGAACCGACGCATATTTATGGAGGTATTCTTGATCTATGTCTCGGTGTCGACGTCTCCCACACCGTGTGCGCCTCGTCAATAGTGCCAGATATGGCGTCTGATCATCTGCCCATATTAGCCACTGTAAGCATTGGAAGCTCTATCCTCCCCGGCGGAATGTTCAAGAGGAAGAGGCTGGCTGTGCCCATCGATCAACGAGACAATTTAGTTGCTCATGTGTCGGAATGGTACAGTTCATCCGAGCCTTCATCAGTTGAAGATTTTAACACTGGGCTCACAGGTACCATCGAGCAGTTTATAGAATCACTTGATCTATCGTCCAGGCCACGTAACCCAAATTACACTGGTCATAGCACTTATGCTTATTATAATGATTCTAAATTGCATGCACTAAACCGCACTGCCAGAATAATTGGACTAGCTTATAGATGGACCCGCACTGCTGAAATGCTTCGGCTCTTTCAAGTGACTCTGGCTAAGGCCAGGGAACATATGGTAGAGCTGAGGCAGACAGACTGGGAAACTTTTGTCAGTGGTCTCAATTCTCACACGCCACTAAGCCGGGCATGGAAGGGTATCAACAAGATCAAAGGGAAAAATGCTGCAGAGATCTCGTACCCTAATCCTATGCACAGAGCAAATGAGCTTGTTGATGCTTGGGGCCACAACTTCCAGCTTTGACAGTCTTTCTCTACCCACACAGACTGAATTAAATAATAGATATACTTATAGAGCAAGGCTCCTTGACTTCATGCTTCATCAAGAGGATGACTGTGACATGTTTTTTTACTGAATACGAACTAGACTCTGCTCTACATAAAGGCAAAGCTACATCACCCGGGGAGGATGGAGTTACTTACGGCATACAGCATATGCTTCTGCTAGTTCCAGGGAATCCCTTACGTCAATTGTATAATATGAGCTATGTAACTGGGAAGCTTCCAAAGTCATGGACCAACAGTCTTATTATTCCCATTCCTAAACCAAACCAGCAGAGTGCTTTTCGCCCAATCTCTCTCACTAGTTGTCTCTGTAAGTGTCTTGAGAGGATGGTTCTCAACCGTCTCCTTTACAGAATAAGTAACATGTTGTCTCCCCAGATATATGGCTTTATGCATGGAAAGAGTGTACATCACTGTATTACCACATTCCTCACCCTGCATACTGATAGGTCATATACCACTTTCCTAGATCTTAAGTCAGCCTTTGACATTGCTAACCCACACGTCATTCTGAGTGAATTTGCTAAAATGAATGTTGGAGGATGGCTTCTACGATGGATAAGAGGCTATCTATCCAACAGGAAGTCATCTGTTCTGTTCCAAGGGCATAGGAGTGTAACGGGAGATTTTGAACTTGGCAATCCACATGGAGGTGTCCTTAGTCCTACTCTGTTCAATGTGTTAATCAATGTACTTTTAAGCTTAGTAACTAGAAGGCCCAGCGAACACATCATTACCTATGCGGATAACATACTGATCAACACCAATGGGTATACCAACACTCAAAATGTTCTTAACTCTGTATTGTACACATGTCAGGAACTATGCTTAGTCATCTCAGTAGAGAAAACAAAGATCCTGAACCGACGCCCACCCAGACGGGGTGGGGCTGTTCGCAAAATGCAGTTGGATGATGGCTCTCTGCTCGACTATGTAACCAGATACAAATACCTTGGGCTTGAGGTTCTACTTTACCGCAATGTTGTAGCCAGACTGGGTCGCCAATGTAGAGAGAGGCTCCGTGCTCTCAAGGCGGTGGCAGACAATCATCCAAGCTATGACGCAAATGTGAGAATTGGAAAAAATGATGTATCTTTCATATATTAGGTCTCTGATTGATTATGCTGCAACCATGCTTGCTCTAGTGCCTGAGAGAATGCTTAGAGGGCTGGAAAAGATGCAAAACGAAGCCATGAGGATTATCCTCGGATGCCCTAAATAACTAAATTACTAAACTTGAGGAAGGAACTGAATATTTCATGCGTAAGTGATCGTATCATTGAAATTAATGCTTTGATTGGTATGAAGATGCTTAGGCTAACCCACCCTAACCCCTGCACTGAAGCCCTCCAACCCTTCTTCCTTGAAGGTTAGCATCCCTCCAAATGGATTACCAAAACTGTCGTTATGCTCAGACTGTATAATATTCATCACCTCTACCAAGAGAGACAACAACAACACTTTCCTGCCCCATGGGAGATCACGTCTTTCCAAATTACTGTCCCCCCTTTCCCACCCAAGAAACTGATTAAAGAACAAGCCTTGCTTCGACAAGAAGCAAAGTACAATGCCTTAAGCCAAATTGATGCTTTAGACAGAGAGCACTCCCTTTCCCAGATTATTTACACTGATGGATCCTTGCATCTGTCTTATGGTGCAGCTGGAGGTGCAGTTGTTGTGACAAGGAGAGATGGTTCCTTCTCCCATGAGTGTGGTGCGCGTCTAAGTAACTGGGCCTCCACTCTTCAAAGAGAATTGGTTGCCATAATCCTTGCACTCGAGCGCGTATATGAATCCAAAGTTGACACGCTAATTGTAAGTGACTCCTTGTCATCCTTGACTGCCCTCAGCTCCCCAAGGCATAACTGTGACGTGCTTATCTCTGAAGCTAGACACAGGTATAATGAAATAATCAATGATGGAGTCGGAGTCTGTCTTCTGTGAATTCCTTCCCATATTGGTCTCCGAATGCATGATAGAAATGATGAGTTGGCGAAGACTTTTGCTCGTAAAGAGGGAATTGATTATCAACTTAGATTGGCCCTGAGCAGCCTGAAGGCAGTAATATTCCGGGAACATCAACTAAATTTCGGAGACTTGAGGCAAAGTGAAATTCACACCAGTTCCTCCATCTATCATCATTCTATTATACAGGAAGTACCGCACGTCTATGGGTCATCCAATAATGTTAACAGACTTCTAGATGTTACCACTGCTAGGTTTAGGCTCGGCTACAAGTACCTCTGGGAGTTTGTAACATCTGCTGATGTAGATCTGACTAAATGTAAACTCTGTCAGTGGAACTACTCGCATACTTTGCGTCATTATATAATGGAATGTGAAAAAATCGCGAAATTCAGAGATAACACCATCAATGGTACAAGAAATTTGTAAGTACTTCATTCATAATGATGTGCTGCCCGAAATCTTAGTGAAGTATCCAAAATTTGCTTACTATAGGTAATGCATGCACATGACTCTAAAGCTGCCGCCCAGTTGGATGGGTGTGGAGCACATGACTGTAAAACTGCCGCCCAGTTGGGTGGGTGTGGAGCACATGACTGTAAAGCTACCGCCCAGTTGTGTGGGTGTGGAGCACACGACTGTAAAGCTGCCGCCCTATTGGGTGGGTGTGCAGCACATGACCGTAAAGCTGCTGCCAAGTTCGGTGGGTGTGGAGCACACGACTGTAAAGCTGCCACCCAGTTGGGTTGGTGTGCAGCACATGACTGTAAAGCTGCTGTGGGAGTATGTCTCCCAAGATCCTCCCACAGCTGACTTGAATGGCGCATTGCAGTGCACTGATCTTGTGCACAAAGCCTATCTCTCTTAATCCTGGATAGTTTTCTGGCATGTTGGGTATCTCCAGAATGCCCATTTAACCAGGAATACTTTCGTAATACGTAGGCCGCCTTATGTCCAGGCAGGAAGTAGATACAGGAAGTTAAGCATACTGTCCACCAAGGGTCAGTGAGTACATGGCTGGTGCCGCGAGAGTGTGAGAGGGGAAGGCGCCAGCAGCGTCTGACCTCTGGGGTCAACCGGCGCGATGTTGAATAACAGCTATGACGTGTTCATGACGTCACTCCTGCTACTGCTCATCGAACGAGCTAATATGATTGGTTCCCGCTCATTTGCTGCAATGCTATTGGTCAAATTGTAACTCCTTTTGTGTTGTGTGCCACGAGATGCCCGGCACCCTTGCAAACTCATTCACGTGAGAGCGACCATACCCAGAGGACGTGTTCTGTTCTACCGGCCAATAGACTGATCACCGTCTATCCCTCACCGTCAAGTTAACTCAGCGTCTTTGCGATATACCACACACTCGCCAGAATCACGAGTGGGAATATATTGTTTAGAAGCCTAAAGTGACAAATCTCCAGAGCGAAACAGACTGGTATCAGGTAACCCCTGGTGACAAAGATCGTCGTGAGTGACCTAGAGTGAACTAAGGCAGTGCCGCCGCCTAAGTAATCTGTGTGTGACATTACCACAGTGTACAGTGTAGTGCATGGTACCGCCACTCATCCTGAGCGTGTACCTCAGTACCTCGAGCGCCCGCCGCCGCCCTAGCTCCTACGTGACGTCACCACCTCACGCACCGTCAGTGCCAGTGTGTGCGCGTGTGTCTGTCTGTTAAGCATACAGCACGCCCTTCTCACGAAATCATCTCAAAAAATACTGCGAGTACCCTCCGTGTCTACGAGCGAAACCAGCTATCAGGCCACCTACGAGTGCTTGTATAAACGAGTCTGAGTGAGTGCGTAAGGAAAGGTACCTTATCTGTAAGTACAAGATCTTGTCATTGTTTTATTGTGTCTGTGTTGATCTGAGGGATCAACCACAGTTCTCACCTTCTTATACCTGTCGCAGGTTATAGGTGAATCGACGGTGAATGCGTGTTTATCTGTGTGGTATCACTGCATTTCATTCGTCTGTGAATGTGAGCTTCACATACACCACACATTTAGTTATTGTGTGATTATTATTGTGCATGTTATTGCCTGTCCCATTGACAGTGTATTTGTTGATTTATTGCATAGCATCATTACCGAGTATCCGGTTGGAACTCTTGTGATCCCTTTGCATACCGGCAGTTAGGTTGCCGTGTTAATGATTGGCTGTCAACTGTGTTAAGTTAGGTGTTTCTCCACGAGTGGATACGAGTCGATTAGCCAGACGGCAAGAGTCTCGCTAATACAACCATAGCTTTGCTGACGCCAATCGAAAGTAAATCAAGCACCCTGTGTATTAGTGGTTAAGTTAGTAAATAAACTACTGTTAAGTTTGATGCGGTGTTTCCGTTGAACCACTTCTGAATACTGCCAATATTACTCCAGCCTTCAGCTCTAGGTGTCTTCAACACCGAGTTGCCTGTAAGTCACTAAACTATAAATTTGATGAGGACCCTAGGAGTCCCTTAAAGTGTTACATCATTGAGGAGATTCCAACGACCAACGTGGAGCAGGACCAGGTGAGGCTAGTCTGAGAAGAGACCCACAAGGACTCTAACTCGACCTTGCTCCCAGGCCCTGTACGGTTGCTCTCGTATTTTCTATTCTGCTAATTCCGACTGCTTCGTGAAGCGTCTGCCACATGTACATTGGCGACGTACGCATTGCAGTCGTGACAGCAAAAAAAAAGAAAAACCCCCACAGCTGCCGCCCAGTTGGGTGGGTGTGGAACATGATTATAAAGCTGCCGCCCAGTTGGGTAGGTGTGCAGCAAAACTAGTAACTGTGTGACTCACCATAGATGTAAAGTGCCTTGTATAGTGACTGTTGTGAGCCTCTTGTTGAATCACTTGTGATACAAAAGATTATTGATGTGTGTATTTGTGTAGGTGATTGAATATGTATGTGTATATATGTATATGTACATGTATGTATGAGTAAGTGTACAAGTATATATAACATTAATAATTGTGTAACTAGCGTCAAAAGATTGTTATTTGCTTAGCTAAACGAACTAGAGGGTTCAGTTCCTGAACCGATTATGTGCCTCTGTAATCCTTGACACCACCGCCCACGGGATGGGTATAGGATGCATAATAAAGAAAGAAATTAAATTCTAACTTACCTTATCTCCTAAATGTCAACATATGTCAGTTCAGTTCATGCTATTGATTTTAATTAATCTTAAGACCAGCACGCTGGTCTTGTGATCCTGTGGTCCTGGGTTCGATCCCAGGCGCCGGCGAGAAACAATGGGCAGAGTTTTTTTCACCCTATGCCCCTGTTACCTAGCAGTAAATAGGTACCTGAGTGTTAGTCAGCTGTCACGGGCTGCTTCCTGGGGGTGGAGGCCTGGTCGATGACCGGGCCGCGGGGACACTAAAAAGCCCCGAAATCATTTCAAGATAACCTCAAGAAGTCTTAGTTTTTAAGGTTTTTCCCAGATCTTGCCCAAAACGCTGTGCGTATTAGTGCTTTAGGCATAGTATATACTTGTTCTTTCTTGAAAGTCAACATTCTACTTGTAACTCCCAACACCAACACCCCGTGAGAAGTAGTGGAATTTATATTTATCCTTGAGCTGTAGTTAACCCCATACCCCATCTCATGAGCTGTAGTTGGCCCATACCCCCAGCCCGTGAGTGATAGTGGACCCCATACCCATCCTGTGGGAGGTAGTGGACCCCATTTCCATCTAGTGGGTGGTAGTGGACCTCATACCCATCCTGTGGGTGGTAGTGGACTCCATACCCATCCTGTGGGTGGTAGTGAACCCTATACCCATCCTCTGGGCGGTAGTGCACCATATATCAATCTTTTGGGTGGTACTGGACCCCATGCCCATCCTGTGGGTGGTATAGTGACCTCATACCAATACTGTGGGTAGTAGTGGCCCTCCCACATACTCACCCTGTGTGCGGTAGTGGACCCCATACTCATTCTGTGGAGCATATACCCATCCTGTGGATGGACGTGGCCCCCATACCCACCTTGTGGGAGGTTGTGGATCCCATACGTATCCTATGAGCGGTAGTGGACCCCCATACCCATCCTGCGGGCAAGAAGTGGACCCCATACCCATCCTGTGGGTGGTAGTGGACCCCACGCCCACCTTGTGAGCAATTGTGGACCCCATACGTATCGTGTGTGCGGTAGTGGACCCCATACCCATCCTGTGGGTGATAGTGGGCCCCATACCTATCCTGTGGGCGGTAGTGGACCCCATACCTATCCTGTGGGCGGTAGTGGACCCCATACGCGTCCTATGGGTGGTAGTTGAGCTCACCTATGGGTGAGCGCTTTGTCATGGGTTCGTATCCTGGCCGGGGAGGATTTACTAGGCGCAAATCCTAAACTGTAGCCTCAGTTTAACTCAACAGTAAAATGGGTACTTGGTTGTAAAAACGATTCTTCGTGAGGGTCGTATTCCTAGTACTAGTGACTGTACAAGAATGTAACAACTCTTGTATACCAGTCTCCGTGGTGTAGTAGTAAGACACTCTCCTGGCATTCCGTGAGCACTTTGTCATGGGTTCGAATCCTTGCTGGAGAGGATTTACTGGGTGCAAATCCTTAACTGTAGCCTCTGTTTAACTCAACAGTAAAATGGGTACTTGGTTGTAACAACGATCGATTCTTCGCGGCGGGGGTCGTATTCCCGGGACCTGCCCGAAACTCTACGTCTACTAGTGGCTGTGCAAGAATGTAACAACTCTTGTGTATATTTCAAAAAAAAAATATATATATATCTCAAAAAAAAGTTAACCCCATACCCATCCTGTGGGCGGTAGTAGACGATGTATCCATCCTGACGGCGGTAGTTAACCGTATACCCATTCCATGGAAGGAAATAGACCCTATACTCATGCTGTGGGCGGTAATGGAGGCCATACCCATCATGTGGGCGGTAGTAGACACAATTTTCATCCTGTGGGTGATTGTGGACCCCATACCCAACCTATGGGTGGTATAGTGGATGCCACACATCCTTTGGGCGGAAGTGAAACATATACCCATCCAGTGGGCACTAGTGGACCCCATACTCATCCTGTAGATGATAGTGGACCCCAAACCCATCCTGTGGGCAGTAGTGGATCCCATACCCATCCTGCAGGCGGTAGTGGACGCCATACACATCCTGTGTGTAGTAGTGGACCATATACCCATCCAGTAGGCGGTAGTGGACCCCATACCTATCCTATGGGTGGTTATTGGGCCCAGACCCATCCTATAAGTGGTATGCACCCCTTACCCACCTAACAGGTGGTAGTGGACCCTATACCCATCCTGCAGTAGGTAGTAGACTCTATACCATCCTGTTTGCAGTAGTTTACCCCATAGACATTCCAATGTAATGTCGTTTTCTGTTGACGTTCCTACAATACATTCTTTAAAGATTTTTAAAGCACAAACTAGTGTATATAATGTTGATTACTGTGAATAATGAATTAAAAATAGTCCACTTATGGATGTCAACTAACAAACTAACATTAGACATAGAAAAGACCTTCTACGTCACATTTGGAAGTAAATCATCGAATGCAATTGAGCTATAGACAGACAACATTAACATCAGTAATAAAAATGATGGCAAGTTTCTTGGCCTATTCCTAGACAAGAGACTCAACTTCAGCACCCACATTCAACACATAACTAAGAAAGTCTCTAAAGCCGTTGGTATACTCTCTAAAATAAGATATTATGTTCCTAACTCTGCTCTCCTCTCACTATATTATGCACTAATCTACCCTTATCTTAATTATGGTATCTGTGCATGGGGGTTTACCACTGCAAACCACCTTAAGCCCATCATCACCCAGCAAAAATCTGTTTTCAGAATAATAACAAACTCTGCTTTCAGACAACACTCAGCTCCCTTGTTTAAATCCCTAAACTTGCTAAATATTAACTCCCTCCACACATTCCTCTTGTGTCAACTACATTTACAAAACCCTGTTCTTAAATGCAAACCATGTTCTGAAACTCTCCCTGGACAGATGTAATAGGACCCATTATCACCACACCAGAAACAAGTATCTCTCTGATATCCCCAGGGTCAAACTTAATCTGTGTAAACACTTATGCAAATTAAGGGACCTAGTCTATGGAACTCACACCCTAGTGAATTCAAAAGCTGTCAAAATTTTGCCTCATTTAAAAACAAAAACAAAAAGTACCTAATTTCATCTTCGTAGTTTCCTACACTGAGCTTTAAATTTGCTCTGTATCTAGTGTTACCCAATCTCCCAATCTTTATGTACTTAACCCAAACAACTTTATCATTGTGTTCATTGCTGTCTTCTTTAATGTGCTAGCCATATGCTGTATTGTGCCTACTAATTCTTGTTAAACTACCATTCAAGCTGTCATTGCAATCAATCTGAGCTACCTATGTGCTTTAATTTACCTACAATTTTCTCTCATCTTTTATTTTTTTCATGCTTTGTAACTGTTATCATTTTTTTATCAATTTTACAAGTATTTACCTACTTAAAATTTTCTTAGATTAATTACCTGCCCGAAACGCTGCGCATACTAGTGGCTTTACAAGATTGTAATTACTATACTATATATCCTCACAATCCCAATGTACCTTCTTGTATACATATAAATAAATAAATAAATAAATAAATAAATAAATAAATAAAGATTGATGAAGAACTATTATTCTATGTAATAATTTATAGTGCTTATTATTATTTACTAAGAACAACTAATATTTCTTAAAACAAAACTACGAGCCTTCAATAGGATGTAGCTGATCTGTAATATTCTAAGAGCAAGAACAATAGCAGGTAAATTTCACAACCCATGTGGGACCTGAAAACTATAATTTTCATTATAAGTGAACCAATCACGACTATTCTGCTGTCTACGGCAATGGCCGAGTATTGTGAGACGGAAATTGGTACGTGAGGAAGAGTTTGGGCCTTGGAAAAAATGTAACTGGGAATATACCACATATGTACTAATTCATACTCAACATATTGACTTTAAGCATTAAGTCATATATGTGCTGTCTTGTGCGAGAGCAGGTTGCAACTCGACCATCACGACTGGACAAAAGCTGATGGTAGCTGAGGCTCTTTGCCCATCAGCCCGCCAGCACTCTGATGGTAATCTTGGGCATAGTATTTTATCAAATCACCTTATTCTTTGGGGCACACGTGAAGAACGCAAATGCGAACAAGCCTGAATGGTCCCCAGGACTATATGCAACTGAGAACTCACACCCTAGAAGTGACTCGAACCCATACTGCCAGGAGCAATGCAACTGGTGTGTACAGGACACCTTATCCACACGACCATCACGATCGGACAAAAGCTGATTGTAGCTGAGGCTATTTGCCCATCAGCCCGCCAGCACTCTGATGGTAATCTTGGGCATAGTATTTTATCAAATCACCTCATTCTTTGGGGCACATGTGAGGAACACCCACCCTCACTCACCCACCCACACTCACCCACCCTCAGTGCCTTACTTACCCTTAGCACCTCACCCACCCTCAGTGCCTCACCCACCCTCAGCGCCTCACCCTCCCTCAGCGCCTCACCCACCATCAGTACCTAACCCACACTCAGCGCCTCACCCACCTTCAGCGCCTCACCCACCCTCAGTACCTAACCCACCCTCAGCGCCTCACCCACCCTCAGTGCCTCACCCACCCTCAGTGCCTCACACTCAGCGCCTCACCCCACCTTCAGCGCCTCACCTTCCCTCAGCGCCTCACCTACCCTTAGCGCCTCACCCAACCTCAGTGCCTCACCAACCCTTAGCACCTCACCCACACTCAGCCCCACACCCACCCTCAGCCCCCTCACCCACCCTCAGCCCCACACCCACCCTCAGTCGCTCACACACCCTCAGCCCCACGCCCACCCTCAGCCCTTCACCCAGCCTCAGCCCCAAACCCACCCTCAGCCCCTCACCCACCCTCAGCCCTCACCCTGCACCCTCAGCACCCTCAGCTCCACACCCACCCTCAGCCCCTCACCCCCTTCAGCGCCTCACCCACCCTCAGTGCTTCATCCACCCTCACCACCTCACCCACCCTCAGCGCCTCACCCACCCTCAGCGCCTCACCAACCCTCAGCACCTCACCCCACCCACAGCGCCTCACCAACCCTCAGCGCCTCACCCTCCCTCAGCGCCTCACCACCCTCAGTACCTAACCAACCCTCAGCGCCTCACCCACCCTCAGCGACTCACCAACCTCAGCGCCTCACCCACCCTCAGCGCCTCACCAACCTCAGTACCTAACCCACCCTCAGCGCCTGACCCACCCTCAGCGACTCACCCAACCTCAGCGCCTCACCCACCCTCAGCGACTCACCCAACCTCAGCGCCTGACCCACCCTCAGCGCCTCACCCACCCTCAGCGCTTCACCCACTCTCAGCACTCACCCACCCTCGGCGCGTGACCTACCCTCAGTGCCTCACCCACCCTCAGCGCCTCACCCACCATCTGTGCCTCACCCACCCTCAGCACCCTACCCACCTTCAGCCCCTCACCCACCCTCAGTGCGTCATCCGCCCTCAGCACCTCACCCACCCTCAGCGCCTCACACACCCTCAGCGCCTCACCCACCCTCAGTACCTAACCCGCCCTCAGTACCTAACCCACCCTCAGCCCCTCACCCACACTCAGCCCCTCACCCACCCTCAGCTCCTCATCCACCCTCAGAGCCTCACCAACCCTCAGCCTCTCACCCACACTCAGCCCCACACCCACCCTCAGCCCCCTCACCCACCCTCAGCCCCACACCCACCCTCAGTCGCTCACACACCCTCGGCCCCACGCCCACCCTCAGCCCCTCACCCACCCTCAGCCCCAAACCCACCTCAGCCCCTCACCCACCCTCAGTACCTACCCACCCTCAGTCGCTCACACACCCTCAGTCCCACGCTTAACCTCAGCCCCTCACCCACCCTCAGCCCCAAACCCACCCCTCAGCCCCTCACCCACCCTCAGTACCTAACCCACCCTCAGCTCCTCACCCACCCTCAGTGCCTCACTCACCTTCAACACTCACCCACCTTCAGCGCCTCACCCACCCTCAACGCCTCAGCCACCCTCAACTCCTAATCCACCCTCAGTGCCTCACCCACCCTCAGCGACTCACCAACGCTTAGTGCCTCACCCACCCTCAGCTCCTCACCCACCCTCAGTACCTAACCCACCCTCAGTACCTAACCCACCCTCAGCGCCTCACCCACCCTCAGTACCTAACCCACCCTCAGCGCCTCACCCACACTCAGCGCCTCACCCACCCTCAGCAACTCACCCACCCTCAGCTCCTCACCTACCCTCAGCCCCTCACCCACCCTCAGCCCCACACCCACCCTCAGCCCCTTACCCACCCTCAGCTCCACACCCACCCTCAGCCCCTCACCCACCCTCAGCGCCTCACCCACCCTCAGTCCCACACCCACAATGCCCCTCACCCACCCTCAGCCCCAAACCCACCCTCAGCTCCTCACCCACCCTCAGTGAATCACTCACCTTCAACACTTCACCCACCTTCAGTGCCTCACCCACCCTCAGTGCCTCATCCACCCTCATCACCTCACCCACCCTCAGCGCCTCACCCACTCTCAGTACCTAACCCACCCTCAGCGCCTCACCCACCCTCAGCGCCTCACCCACCCTCAGCGCCTCACCCACCCTCAGCCTCACCCACCCTCAGCGCCTCACCCACCTCAGCGCCTTACCCCCCTCAGCGCCTTACCTTCCCTCAGCGCCCCACCTACCCTCAGCGCCTCACCACCCTCAGTGCCTCACAAACCCTCAGCACCTCACCCACCCTCAGCGCCTCACCCGCCCTCAGCGCCTCACCCACCCTCAGTACCTAACCCACCCGCAGTACCTAACCCACCCTCAGCGCCTGACCCACCCTCAGCAACTCACCAAACCTCTGCGCCTGACCCACCCTCAGCGCCTCACCTACCCTCAGTGCCTCACCCACCCTCAGCGCCTCACCCACCCTCAGCGCTTCACCCACTCTCAGCACCTCACCCACCCTCTGCGCCTCACCCACCCTCAGCACCCTACCCACCTTCAGCCCCACACCCACCCTCAGTGCGTCATCCGCCCTCAGGTGTTCTTTCCGAAACTCGTTTAATTGCTGTTTCATTCCTGATCAGAAATGTTATAGGTAGTTATAGAGTGAGCCGGTTAGAATGCGAATGAGACACAAAACAAGGTAAATATTCCTTGGACCTTATCTCATAAATATTAACTATATTTCCCTTGATACACCTGTCATATTAGGGTCCTACTATTTATTGTGAGTGCCCTTTGACAGGTGTAATTGAAGAGAAAGAAATAAAACTAGTTATCTAGCTCATTACATGAGTTGGGGCCAGTCACACCCACAAGGAGTTATCGACTGGCACGTTCTTCCCCGTTCATACTGGTTGACTACGATATAAGGGATATTATAAGGGAGCCGGTCGGCCGAGCGGACAGCACACTGGACTTGTGATCCTGTGGTCCCAGGTTCGATCCCAGGCGCCGGCGAGAAACAATGGGCAGAGTTTCTTTCACCCTATGCCCCTGTTACCTAGCAGT
Source organism: Procambarus virginalis (assembly GCA_020271785.1). NCBI lineage: Eukaryota > Metazoa > Arthropoda > Malacostraca > Decapoda > Cambaridae > Procambarus > Procambarus virginalis. The sequence goes on from WNGS01001783.1 coordinate 74,386, forward strand.
AAAATAGGCACCTGGGTGTTAGTCAGCTGTCACAGGCTGCTTCCTGGGGGTGGAGGCCTGGTCGAGGACTGGGCCGCGGGGACACTAAAGCCCCGAAATCATCTCAAGATAACTACAATACAGATGAAGCCTCCCCATTTTAGTTAATGATATATGTAGTCTAATACTTAAGTGAATATCTACTAATCAATAATTTTTATTAACTCTATATATACCATAAACTCCCCCAGAATGTGTAAGGAAATCGATTTGAGGGAATTTTAACAAATACAGTCCACTTTAAACATCATAGTTTACTATCGAAATATATAAATGTACGTAAAATATAAATTACTATATAAATATATCTCACAGATCAGTTTCCCCACAGTTTCAAAACCATACTCTCAATGACATATTAGCCGTTGATTATCAAAAAATTATATTTGCTGATCGATTAAAGATTCCAGGATTTTGCCAGTAATGGAGAGCAGTGACACTGGTCTGTAGTTACCAACCACTGAGCGGCTCTTCTTTTTCTGTACTTTAACAACATCTGCCTTCTTCCATAAGGACGACCAAATTTTAGGCAGAGTTGGAAGAGGCATGTGAGAAGTGGAGCCAACTAGTCAGCACAGCTGCCTAGTAGTCTTGGATTGACCCTATCTGGCCCCACAGCTTTGCTTGTGTCTAGGGTTTTAAGAAGATGGAGAACTTCAGCCTGCTGTATAACCACTTCAGTCATCCTAAACACAGTGCTTGGAACAAGATGTGGAGGCTGACGTTCAGGACCAGGGACTTGCATCTTGGCAGCAAAGTGGATTGATAGTAAATAGATCACCCTTAATGCTGACTCCTAGTTGCAACAGTTTAATCCTTACGGTTTAGAGGCGGGATTGTGTCCTCTGATGAGTATCCCTGCCGATCCTTCACCAGGGACCACCGGACCTTGGATCCAACCCTGCTGGATGCAAGTTTTCTTCGAGTATCGGATTCCCATCTGGATATAGCCCACTTTTGAACTTTTTAATTTTTCGACAAGATTGCCTATGAATGTTGAATTTCTCTCTCTCTCTCTCTCTCTCTCTCTCTCTCTCTCTCTCTCTCTCTCTCTCTCTCTCTCTCTCTCTCTCTCTCTCTAGGGATGGTGGAAGATGTGTTATCAGAGATGGTAATAATAGGGATGGCAATAGTTGTGATGGTGGTAGCAGGGATAGTTGTAGTGGTGGTAGTATGGATGGTGGAAGATTTGGTATCAGAGATGATGGTAGTAGGGATGGTGGTAGATGGGATAGTGGTAGTATGGATGAAGGTAGTAAGGATGGTGGTACTGGAGTAGTATGAATGAGGAGAGTGGTGGAAGTAGGGATGCTTGTAGTTGTGGATGGATGGTGGTTGTACAAATGGTGGTATCGTGGATGGTTTTAGTAGGTATTGTTTTATTAGGGATGGTGATTGTGATGGTAGTAGAGATGGTTGTATTCGTGGTGGTAGGGGATGTTTGTATTAGTGGTAGTAAAGATGGAAATAAATGGGATAATGGAAGTAGTAGTAGGAATGGTCGTTGTGATAGTAGTAAGGATGGTTGTAGTGGAGTTAGTAAGGATGTTAGTTTTGGTTGCAGCGACGTTGGCAGTGGTGATATTAGGGTGGGAGGTAGTGGTGGTAGTAAGTATACTTGCAGTAATTGTTGTACGGATGGTGGTAGAAAGAGGGATGGTGGTAGAAGGGAGGCTTGTAGCTGTGGTTGTACGCTTAGTGGTAAGAGGGATGGTGGTAGAAGGGAGGCTTGTGGCTGTGATTGTGCAGATAGTGGTAGTAACAGGGATTGTGGTAATGGTAGTAAGACGGTTGGTGGTAGTGGTAGTAAGAGGGATAGTGGTAGTGGTAGTAAGAGGGATGGTGGTAGTGGTAGTAAGAGGAATAGTGGTAGTGGTAGTAAGAGGAATGGTGGTTGTGATAGTGGTAGAAAGATGGATTGTGGTAGTGGTAGTAAGAGGGATGGTGGTAGGAGGGATAGTGGTAGGAGGGATGGTGGTAGTGATAGTAAGATGGTGGTAGTGGTAGTAAGAGGGATGGTGGTAGTGGTAGTAAGAGGGGTGGTGGTAGTGGTAGTAAGAGGGATGGTGGTAGTGGTAGTAAGAGGGATGGTGGTAGTGGTAGTAAGAGGGATGGTGGTAGTGGTAGTAAGAGGGATGGTGGTAGTGGTAGTGAGAGGGATGGTGGTAGTGGTAGTAAGATCGTGGTAGTGGTAGTAGAGGGATGGTGGTAGTGGTAGTAAGATGGTGGTAGTGGTAGTAAGAGGGATGGTGGTAGTGGTAGTAAGAGGGATGGTGGTAGTGGTAGTAAGAGGGATGGTGGTAGTGGTAGTAAGAGGGATGGTGGTAGTGGTAGTAAGAGGGATGGTGGTAGTGGTAGTAAGAGGGATGGTGGTAGTGGTAGTAAGAGGGATGGTGGTAGTGGTAGTAAGAGGGATGGTGGTAGTGGTAGTAAGAGGGATGGTGGTTGTGGTAGTAAGAGGGATGGTGGTAGTGGTAGTAAGAGGGATGGTGGTAGTGGTAGTAAGATGGTGGTAGTGGTAGTGAGAGGGATGGTGGTAGTGGTAGTATGATGGTGGTGGTGGTAGTGAGAGGGATGGTGGTAGTGGTAGTAAGAGGGATGGTGGTTGTGGTAGTAAGAGGGATGGTGGTAGTGGTAGTAAGAGGGATGGTGGTTGTGGTAGTAAGAGGGATGGTGGTAGTGGTAGTAAGAGGGATGGTGGTGTGGTAGTAAGAGGGATGGTGGTAGTGGTAGTAAGAGGGATGGTGGTAGTGGTAGTAAGAGGGATGGTGGTAGTGGTAGTAAGAGGGATGGTGGTAGTGGTAGTAAGAGGGATGGTGGTAGTGGTAGTAAGAGGGATGGTGGTAGTGGTAGTAAGAGGGATGGTGGTAGTGGTAGTAAGAGGGATGGTGGTAGTGGTAGTAAGATGGTGGTAGTGGTAGTAAGAGGGATGGTGGTAGTGGTAGTAAGATGGTGGTGGTGGTAGTGAGAGGATGGTGGTAGTGGTAGTAAGAGGGATGGTGGTAGTGGTAGTAAGAGGGATGGTGGTAGTGGTAGTAAGAGGGATGGGGTAGTGGTAGTAAGAGGGATGGTGGTAGTGGTAGTAAGAGGGATGGTGGTAGTGGTAGTAAGAGGGATGGTGGTAGTGGTAGTAAGAGGGATGGTGGTAGTGGTAGTAAGAGGGATGGTGGTAGTGGTTAGTAAGAGGGATGGTGGTAGTGGTAGTAAGAGGGATGGTGGTAGTGGTAGTAAGAGGGATGGTGGTAGTGGTAGTAAGAGGGATGGTGGTAGTGGTAGTAAGAGGGATGGTGGTAGTGGTAGTAAGAGGGATGGTGGTTGTGGTAGTAAGAGGGATGGTGGTAGTGGTAGTAAGAGGGATGGTGGTAGTGGTAGTAAGAGGGATGGTGGTAGTGGTAGTAAGAGGGATGGTAGTGGTAGTAAGAGGGATGGTGGTGTGGTAGTAAGAGGGATGGTGGTAGTGGTAGTAAGAGGGATGGTGGTAGTGGTAGTAAGAGGGATGGTGGTAGTGATAGTAAGAGGGATGGTGGTAGTGGTAGTAAGAGGGATGGTGGTTTTGGTAGTAAGAGGGATGGTGGTTGTGGTAGTAAGAGGGATGGTGGTTGTGGTAGTAAGAGGGATGGTGGTAGTGGTAGTAAGAGGGATGGTGGTAGTGGTAGTAAGAGGGATGGTGGTAGTGGTAGTAAGAGGGATGGGGTAGTGGTAGTAAGAGGGATGGTGGTAGTGGTAGTAAGAGGGATGGTGGTAGTGGTAGTAAGAGGGATGGTGGTAGTGGTAGTAAGAGGGATGGTGGTAGTGGTAGTAAGAGGGATGGTGGGTAGTGGTAGTAGTAAGAGGGATGGTGGTTGTGGTAGTAAGAGGGATGGTGGTAGTGGTAGTAAGAGGGATGGTGGTAGTGGTAGTAAGAGGGATGGTGGTAGTGGTAGTAAGAGGGATGGTGGTAGTGGTAGTAAGAGGGATGGTGGTAGTGGTAGTAAGAGGGATGGTGGTAGTGGTAGTAAGAGGGATGGTGGTAGTGGTAGTAAGAGGGATGGTGGTAGTGGTAGTAAGAGGGATGGTGGTAGTGGTAGTAAGAGGGATGGTGGTAGTGGTAGTAAGAGGGATGGTGGTAGAGGTAGTAAGAGGGATGGTGGTAGTGGTAGTAAGAGGGATGGTGGTAGTGGTAGTAAGAGGGATGGTGGTAGTGGTAGTAAGAGGGATGGTGGTAGTGGTAGTAAGAGGGATGGTGGTAGTGGTAGTAAGAGGGATGGTGGTAGTGGTAGTAAGAGGGATGGTGGTAGTGGTAGTAAGAGGGATGGTGGTAGTGGTAGTAAGAGGGATGGTGGTAGTGGTAGTAAGAGGGATGGTGGTAGTGGTAGTAAGAGGGATGGTGGTAGTGGTAGTAAGAGGGATGGTGGTAGTGGTAGTAAGAGGGATGGTGGTAGTGGTAGTAAGAGGGATGGTGGTAGTGGTAGTAAGAGGGATGGTGGTAGTGGTAGTAAGAGGGATGGTGGTAGTGGTAGTAAGAGGGATGGTGGTAGTGGTAGTAAGAGGGATGGTGTAGTGGTAGTAAGAGGGATGGTGGTAGTGGTAGTAAGAGGGATGGTGGTAGTGGTAGTAAGAGGGATGGTGGTAGGGTAGTAAGAGGGATGGTGGTAGTGGTAGTAAGAGGGATGTGGTAGTGGTAGTAAGAGGGATGGTGGTAGTGGTAGTAAGAGGGATGGTGGTAGTGGTAGTAAGAGGGATGGTGGTAGTGGTAGTAAGAGGGATGGTGGTAGTGGTAGTAAGAGGGATGGTGGTAGTGGTAGTAAGAGGGATGGTGGTAGGGTAGTAAGAGGATGGTGGTAGTGGTAGTAAGAGGGGTGGTGGTAGTGGTAGTAAGAGGGATGGTGGTAGTGGTAGTAAGAGGGATGGTGGTAGTGGTAGTAAGAGGGATGGTGGTAGTGGTAGTAAGAGGGATGGTGGTAGTGGTAGTAAGAGGGATGGTGGTAGTGGTAGTAAGAGGGATGGTGGTAGTGGTAGTAAGAGGGATGGTGGTAGTGGTAGTAAGAGGGATGGTGGTAGTGGTAGTAAGAGGGATGGTGGTAGTGGTAGTAAGAGGGATGGTGGTAGTGGTAGTAAGAGGGATGGTGATAGTATTGTCGTATTCAAAGCGTCACAAAACAGTACTAACCAAAGGATCCAATAACGTTGAAACTGTCAGTGCTTGTGTTGTACGACTGTCAGGCTGGCTCCCACAACAGTTTGTACGACTGTCAGGCTGGCTCCCAAACAGTTTGTACTACTGTCAGGCTGGCTCCACAACAGTTTGTACGACTGTCAGGCTGGCTCCCACAACAGTTTGTACGACTGTCAGGCTGGCTCCCACAACAGTTTGTACGACTGTCAGGCTGGCTCCCACAACAGTTTGTACGACTGTCAGGCTGGCTCCCACAACAGTTTGTACGACTGTCAGGCTGGCTCCCACACAGTTTGTACGACTGTCAGGCTGGCTCCCACAACAGTTTGTACGACTGGCAGGCTGGCTCCCACAACAGTTTGTACGACTGTCAGGCTGGCTCCCACAACAGTTTGTACGACTGTCAGGTGGCTCCCACAACAGTTGTACGACTGGCAGGCTGGCTCCCACAACAGTTTGTACGACTGTCAGGCTGGCTCCCACAACAGTTTGTACGACTGTCAGGCTGGCTCCCACAACAGTTTGTACGACTGTCAGGCTGGCTCCCACAACAGTTTGTACGACTGTCAGGCTGGCTCCCACAACAGTTTGTACGACTGTCAGGCTGGCTTCCACAACAGTTTGTACGACTGTCAGGGGCTCCCACAACAGTTTGTACGACTGTCAGGCTGGCTCCCACAACAGTTTGTACGACTGTCAGGCTGGCTCCCACAACAGTTTGTACGACTGTCAGGGGGCTCCCACAACAGTTTGTACGACGTCAGGTGGCTCCACAACGTTTGTAGACTGTCAGGTTGGCTCCCACAACAGTTTCAGTGTGACGTCCGGTGCCTCTCACAACAGTCACTGTAACCACAGTAGAGGAGCTGTGACGTCCGGTGCCTCTCACAACAGTCACTGTAACCACAGTAGAGGAGCTGTGACGTCCGGTGCCTCTCACAACAGTCACTGTAACCACAGTAGAGGAGCTGTGACGTTCGTGCCTCTCACAACAGTCACTGTAACCACAGTAGAGGAGCAGCAACGTCCACCACCTCCCACAACACAGTCAACACTGCCGCTCACCAAGCTCCTCCATTGGTCCACCAGGGGCGTCGCTTATACAGTGTTGCCGCTTTACCCGAAACTCTGTGCGTATTAGTGGCTTTAGGCATAATATGTATTAGCTCTATCTAGAAGTCTAACATTATGTTTGTAACTCAATTTGTATGTATTTAGTTTTACTTAAATAATATTTGTNGGTGCTGGGAGTTGGTTTGTCTTGCTGGGCTCTTAGTGTGCCCCTGCACTTGGTGGCTCCTAGTGTGCCCCTCACTTGTGGCTCCTAGTGTGTCCCTCACTTGGTGGGCTCCTAGTGAGCCCCTCACTTGGTGGGCTCCTAGTGTGCCCACACTCGGTGGGCTCCTAGTGTGTCCCTCACTTGGTGGGCTCTTAGTGTGCCCCTCACTTGGTGGGCTCCTAGTGTGTCCCTCACTTGGTGAGCTCCTAGTGTGCCCCTCACTTGGTGTGCTCCTAGTGTGCCCCTCACTTGGTGGGCTCCTAGTGTGCCCCTCACTTGGTGGGTCCTAGTGTGCCCCTCACTTGGTGGGTCCTAGTGTGGCCCTCACTTGGTGAGCTCCTAGTGTGCCGCTCATTTGTTGGCTCCTAGTGTGTCCCTCACTAGGTGGGCTCCTAGTGTGCCCCTCACTTGGTGGGTCCTAGTGTGCCCCTCACTTGGTGGGCTCCTAGTGTGCCCCTCACTTGGTGGGCTCCTAGTGTGCCCCTCACTTGGTGGGCTCCTAGTGTGTCCCTCACTTGGTGGGCTCCTAGTGTGCCCCTCACTTGGTGGGTTCCTAGTGTGTCCCCACTTGGTGGGTTCCTAGGTGCCCCTGCACTTGGTGGGCTCCTAGTGTGTCCCTCACTTGGTGGGCTCCTAGTGTGCCCCTCATTTGGTTGGCTCCTAGTGTGTCCCTCACTTGGTGGGCTCCTAGTGTGCCCCTCACTTGGTGGGCTCCTAGTGAGCCCCTCACTTGGTGGGCTCCTAGTGTGTCCCTCACTTGTGGGCTCCTAGTGTGTCCCTCACTTGGTGGGCTCCTAGTGTGCCCCTCACTTGGTGGGCTCCTAGTGAGCCCCTCACTTGGTGGGCTCTTAGTGTGCCCCTCACTTGGTGGGAATCTGTGTGTCCCTCACTTGGTGGGCTCCTAGTGTGCCCCTCACTTGGTGGGCTCCTAGTGTGCCCCTCACTTGGTGGGCTCCTAGTGTGCCCCTCACTTGGTGGGCTCCTAGTGTGCCCCTCACTTGGTGGGCTCCTAGTGTGTCCCTCACTTGGTGGGCTCCTAGTGTGCCCCTCACTTGGTGGGCTCCTAGTGTGTCCCTCACTTGGTGGGCTCCTAGTGTGCCCCTCACTTGGTGGGCTCCTAGTGTGTCCCTCACTTGGTGGGCTCCTAGTGTGCCCCTCACTTGGTGGGCTCCTAGTGTGTCCCTCACTTGGTGGGCTCCTAGTGTGCCCCTCACTTGGTGGGCTCCTAGTGTGCCCCTCACTTGGTGGGCTCCTAGTGTGCCCCTCACTTGGTGGGCTCCTAGTGTGCCCCTCACTTGGTGGGCTCCTAGTGTGCCCCTCACTTGGTGGGCTCCTAGTGTGCCCCTCACTTGGTGGGCTCCTAGTGTGTCCCTCACTTGGTGGGCTCCTAGTGTGCCCCTCACTTGGTGGGCTCCTAGTGTGTCCCTCACTTGGTGGGCTCCTAGTGTGCCCCTCACTTGGTGGGCTCCTAGTGTGTCCCTCACTTGGTGGGCTCCTAGTGTGCCCCTCACTTGGTGGGCTCCTAGTGTGTCCCTCACTTGGTGGGCTCCTAGTGTGCCCCTCACTTGGTGGGCTCCTAGTGTGCCCCTCACTTGGTGGGCTCCTAGTGTGCCCCTCACTTGGTGGGCTCCTAGTGTGTCCCTCACTTGGTGGGCTCCTAGTGTGCCCCTCACTTGGTGGGCTCCTAGTGTGCCCCTCACTTGGTGGGCTCCTAGTGTGCCCCTCACTTGGTGGGCTCCTAGTGTGCCCCTCACTTGGTGGGCTCCTAGTGTGTCCCTCACTTGGTGGGCTCCTAGTGTGCCCCTCACTTGGTGGGCTCCTAGTGTGTCCCTCACTTGGTGAGCTCCTAGTGTGCCCCTCACTTGGTGGGGTCCTAGTGTGCCCCTCACTTGGTGGGCTCCTAGTGTGCCCTCACTTGGTGGGCTCCTAGTGTGCCCCTCACTTGGTGGGCTCCTAGTGTGCCCCTCACTTGGTGGGCTCCTAGTGTGCCCCTCACTTGGTGGGCTCCTAGTGTGCCCCTCACTTGGTGGGCTCCTAGTGTGCCCCTCACTTGGTGGGCTCCTAGTGTGCCCCTCACTTGGTGGGCTCCTAGTGTGCCCCTCACTTGGTGGGCTCCTAGTGTGCCCCTCACTTGGTGGGCTCCTAGTGTGTCCCTCACTTGGTGGGCTCCTAGTGTGCCCCTCACTTGGTGGGCTCCTAGTGTGTCCCTCACTTGGTGGGCTCCTAGTGTGCCCCTCACTTGGTGGGCTCCTAGTGTGTCCCTCACTTGGTGGGCTCCTAGTGAGCCCCTCACTTGGTGGGCTCCTAGTGTGTCCCTCACTTGGTGGGCTCCTAGTGTGTCCCTCACTTGGTGGGCTCCTAGTGTGCCCCTCACTTGGTGGGCTCCTTGTGTGTCCCTCACTTGGTGGGCTCCTAGTGTGCCCCTCACTTGGTGGGCTCCTAGTGTGTCCCTCACTTGGTGGGCTCCTAGTGTGTCCCTCACTTGGTGGGCTCCTAGTGTGTCCCTCACTTGGTGGGCTCCTAGTGTGCCCCTCACTTGGTGGGCTCCTAGTGTGCCCCTCACTTGGTGGGCTCCTAGTGTGTCCCTCACTTGGTGGGCTCCTAGTGTGTCCCTCACTTGGTGGGCTCCTAGTGTGCCCCTCACTTGGTGGGCTCCTAGTGTGCCCCTCACTTGGTGGGCTCCTAGTGTGCCCCTCACTTGGTGGGCTCCTAGTGTGCCCCTCACTTGGTGGGCTCCTAGTGTGCCCCTCACTTGGTGGGCTCCTAGTGTGTCCCTCACTTGGTGGGCTCCTAGTGTGCCCTCACTTGGTGGGCTCCTAGTGTGCCCCTCACTTGGTGGGCTCCTAGTGTGTCCCTCACTTGGTGGGCTCCTAGTGTGTCCCTCACTTGGTGGGCTCCTAGTGTGCCCCTCACTTGGTGGGCTCCTAGTGTGCCCCTCACTTGGTGGGCTCCTAGTGTGTCCCTCACTTGGTGGGCTCCTAGTGTGCCCTCACTTGGTGGGCTCCTAGTGTGCCCCTCACTTGGTGGGCTCCTAGTGAGCCCCTCACTTGGTGGGCTCCTAGTGTGTCCCTCACTTGGTGGGCTCCTAGTGTGCCCCTCACTTGGTGGGCTCCTAGTGTCCCCTCACTTGGTGGGCTCCTAGTGTGTCCCTCACTTGGTGGGCTCCTAGTGTGTCCCTCACTTGGTGGGCATCTTGTGTGCCCCTCACTTGGTGGGCTCCTAGTGTGCCCCTCACTTGGTGGGCTCCTAGTGTGCCCACACTTGGTGGGCTCCTAGTGTCCCACACTCGGTGGGCTCCTGGTGTGCCCTAAGACTTGGTGAGCGGCTGGCTTCTGCTCTGCCAGAGGTCACTGGATGACGTTTTGCGTATTAAGGGCCGAGTTTTTGGTTTTGCTACCCAGTGTTTTCTTATGTTTAGGGAGGGGTCGGTGCTTTTCCCCCCAAGGGACTCCCGAATCAACTGCCCATCCATGTGTTTATTTGATACAAGACACATTAGTTTCCACAGATAGGCGACTTTTATATGCTATTATTCTTCGTGATTAACATTTCACGGGTACGCCGGGGCGCATACGATCCCTCGATCGTCGTCGCTACTAAATCATCAACAACAACATTCTCTCTTATTTGTATAGATTTTTCAGCCACACTTAACATAGAAATGTTTACTTCCTGCCCAGTGGTTATCCTAGTCAGCTGACAACCGATTATGTTGGGTTCGATTCCATGGCAGGGAAAACGTGACGATTGGGCACGTTTTCTTATGCTTGAATATTAACTTAGTAGTAAATCGTTACATGAAAGTAAGTCAGCTGTATTAGGTTGCCCCCTATGGAAGGTCTGTTGTTGGCAAATTATATACTAATAAATCTAACAGAACAAGCTTCCTGTCACCAATAATAGGAAACCATTAGGACGGAACATTTGTGATCAAAATGTTTCAGACAAACTCAACACTCTAATGTTTATCTCTGATATGATCTCTCATGTCTCTTGCAAGAAAGTCTGTATGGTTAACATCAGTCACTCTGGACACTGGTAAAGTTTGTCTCCAATATTAACACATTTGTGTTGTCACATGAGTCTTTTTCTACACAATGTGTAACTGTTTAGACACACTGAGAACTGTTATGACATATCTCCAGTATGAACTTTCTTCATAATGTCGTTTTTTCATAACAAATTTCTGACTCTCATGTCTAACATGTCTAGTATTTGATATGAATTTTTGTGTGTTTTTCAAGGTTCTGTTTTGTGCTAAAATATTTCTGACACTCTGAACACTGAAACGGTTTATCTCCTGTATGAACTCTCATGTGTGAAACAAGATGGCTTTTAGTGGCAAAATATTTCTGACACTCTGAACACTGATACGGTTTATCTCCTGTATGAACTCTCATGTGTGTAACAAGATAGCTTTTAGTGGCAAATATTTATGACACTCTGAACACTGATATGGTTTATCTCCTGTATGAACTCTCATGTGTGTAATAAGTGAACTTTTACTGGTATAATATTTCTGACACTCTGAACACTGATACGGTTTATCTCCTGTGTGAACTCTCATGTGTATAACAAGAAAGTTTTTAGTAGCAAAATATTTCTGACACTCTGAACACTGATACGGTTTATCTCCTGTATGAACTCTCATGTGTGTAACAAGATAGCTTTTAGTGGCAAAATATTTATGACACTCTGAACACTGATACGGTTTATCTCCTGTATGAACTCTCATGTGTGTAACAAGGCGGCTTTTAGTGGCAAAATATTTCTGACACTCTGAACACTGATACGGCTTATCTCCTGAATGAACTCTCATGTGTGTAACAAGGCGGCTTTTAGTGGCAAAATATTTCTGACACTCTGAACACTGATACGGCTTATCTCCTGTATGAACTCTCATGTGTGTAACAAGAGCTTTTAGTGGTAAAATATTTCTGACACTCTGAACACTGATACGGCTTATCTCCTGTATGAACTCTTATGTGTGTAACGAGATTGCATTTAACGGCAAAATATTTCTGACACTCTGAACACTGATACGGTTTATCTCCTGTATGAACTCTCATGTGTGTAACAAGAGACATTTTACTGGTCAAATATTTCTGACACTCTGAACACTGATACGGTTTATCTCCTGTATGAACTCTCATGTGTCTAACAAGATTGCTTTTAGTGGCAAAATATTTCTGACACTCTGAACACTGATATGGTTTATCTCCTGTATGAACTCTCATGTGTGTAACAAGAGAGCTTTTAGTGGCAAAATATTTCTGACACTCTGAACACTGATACGGTTTATCTCCTGTATGAACTCTCATGTGTGTAACAAGATTGCCTTTAACAGCAAAATATTTCTGACACTCTGAACACTGATACGGTTTATCTCCTGTATGAACTCTCATGTGTGTAACAAGAGAGCTTTTAGTGGTAAAATATTTCTGACACTCTGAACACTGATACGGTTTATCTCCTGTATGAACTCTCATGGGTGTAACAAGATTGCTTTTAACAGCAAAATATTTCTGACACTCTGAACACTGATACGGTTTATCTCCTGAATGAACTCTCGTGTGTTTAACAAGACAACTTTTAGTGGCAAAATATTTCTGACACCCAGAACACTGATATGGTTTATCTTTTTTTTCTGATATCTTTTTTTTCCCGTTTAGCAAACTTTACTAAAACAAATACTTTTATTTATTAAACTTTTATGAGCTTGAATGTAAATTTATATGCTAAGTAGTCCATATAACAACTGCAAAGTAGATAACTTTCTAATGCCTGAACAGTAGAACAGGTTGCAATAACAGTAAGATGTCCACCTAATAATTCTGTCAGTAGAATAGTAAATAAAAATCAGGAATTATCCAAAGAAATCAACAGATGCTTCTTGTTGGACAGGATATTACTGGTGTCAGGGAAAATATGGAGCAGTAGTTTGTTCATCAGTATACCTGTTGAATGTTTTGAGGGACTGATCACAGGTGTCAGGGATGATATTGGGCGATAGGTGTCTTTCACAGAATACCTGTGGAGGAGAGAAATGAGACAATATTATTTACTATTCCAGAACTAACAAAGCATAATACTTGAGCAGAACGTTCTTGATATTTTATACTTAAAATGTTTCCATATATATTTAAGTTTGTGAACTTAGGATACTGCTGTACCAACGATGACAATTTTATACAAGGATTGTATTTGGCTGATTTGAGAGCTAAAGCTTCATCAGTAAGACTGCTCCTATTATGAGACTTGATAAAGTTCATTGCTGGAAATAATGATTTGCATGAAAATGTCGATGAAAATACTAATAATACTTCCCTCGAGACATTTTTTCAGTCAAAATTTCAGGATTGGCATTCCCTGTTGCAAAGTCACAATTATCTACATTAATCCAATCACTAACCGATCTCTTTCAATATTTTGTTACGTCGTCTGTACACTTCATGAACTTTTTAGATTCTTCAGATGACCTGAATTTAGTTAATTTTGGGTAAATTAATCTGCAGTTTAATCACTGATGCTCAAAAAATTATTTTTAATTCTCTAATTTCCTGTTTACTCGTGAATCTCTCAAAGCAATTTAGTTTTTTTAGGTTTGGGAAATAGTTAAATTGTTGTAGCATTGTTGACATCATGTTTAAAAAATTTTAAATTTATTTCAAAAGCTTTGATGTTATTAAAAAATAACCTCAAGTGCTCTGCCAGATGCTGAAATTTGGGGTTTCAATTCATTTAAAAGGGAAGAAATATCTGGAAAACATTACTCTACAAATCCACACAACGAAAGATGATTCCTGACCAGTACATTTTTCATTTGTTTAAATGAAACGAATTTCATTCAAATACTTAAGAAATACCTTAAGCACAGAATCTTTTCTAAGTCAACGAACATTGTTGTACGTAAGTACATTTCTACGGGTAGTCCCGACGGCTTCATAAAGCTATCCTACTAATATAGTGCTATATTAGTTAGGGTCATCAGTCACAAAGTTCTTGTTGCCTACCGAAGAATCTGGGTCCGCCAGAGAGGCACAGGGAGCATTGGCCTACGAGCACTTTACATTTAAATTATGTCACAGTTTGCCATCGACCGGGAAAGGACACAGGAAGGTAGGCGAATCAAAACAGACCGCTATCTGGTTAAAAATTGTGTGCTACGGCTTTAAAATACCCTAAAACTCCTCCCAGAAAGAAAACAAACTAGCAACACTTCATCCAACTGGCCCCCCCCCCCTGCTCATTGGCACTCTCACCCCAACCCCCAATGGGAGAGAGTGGCCGCTCACCAGCCGGCCGTGGTGAGTCAGCAACCCATCAATTCTGTTGGTGCTGACAGTCAATTCTTGACTGATAGTGCTGGTTGCTGGTGTTGGACGTCGACTCGGGCAGCAATTTCTCTCCTGGATTTTTGCCTTAACGACTGTTCCTCCACTTGTCGTGTGAACCGACCTGGAGTTCTACAGGGTACTAGGGCTGCATGCAACTAGGGGTCTCCTTTCCTTGGTGCTCTTTGAGTTCTGCCTTTGCATGGTCAGGGTTATCTTCCCTTGGGCGTTCGGGAATCACTCCCCTATAGAGGGCTTCCTGACTTGGGGGTTAGCCGGGAGTCTTGGGCTGTCCATCCTGCCCCAGGTTTGAGCGTGTTTCTTTGCTGGTGTGGCGCAATGCAGCTGGAACAGCCTGCATTCCTATCACACGCCGGCCAATGTTTCTCTCGGGCTGCTCGTTTGCTAGTTGTGGGATTTCGGGAGTTAATTTTATTTTTAATCCGGCGCCTGTTGTTGCAGATGAGGTCTGCTTGGTTTCTTATTAGGCTTGCCTTGGTTGTTGTGGCGGAGGTCGTCCTCTGTTGCCCCTGTGGTTTCACAGTTGCTATTTGCAGTCAGCTTGCCTGCAACAGACAAGGTTTACCGGCTTAACCGAACGCTGTGTCTGGGCTTCCCTTATGGCTTATTCACTCTACGGGCCCCTGGAAAACCCATGTGGACTCAGTCAAACCATGGATACTTCTTCCGAGACCATTCTCGCCTTGTGCAAATTTAAAGGTTGTTCGTCGCCCCTGCCTCAAGGAGACGATCATCTGTATTAACCTCCGTCAAGCTGCCTGTTGGGTTGGGGACAGCTACAATCCTGAGTCTTGTAAAATTTATTCCCTGCTTGTGCTCCAATTTATCCTTATCTTATGATTTCAGGGATCAGGCAGTAGTTACGTTTCATGATCACTTATCTTATTGCAATGGGCCAGGTTGGTTGCCCAGTTGGAGGCCCCAGAGCTGCCCCGCTTGGGTTTTAAGGGCTTTGATTTGGGGGCGTTGGTCGCTTCAGCCTTGGTTCAGTCCACGCCCCCCTCTCTTCCTTCCCAGGTGGGCGTAGTTTGCCCTGGCTTTGCTTCCGGCTCCCAAACGTCTGAGGGTATTTGGAGTCGAGGCGGGGTTTAGCTCAGGATGAGGCTAGCGTGGCTTTGGAGATTGCCTTTGTCCGATGCGGGCACGGAGGTGGTTAAGCCCTTCTCTCCTGCTGAGACATCTGAATCGACCCAATCGACTTTTCTCCTGGACTTCGCCTTCGCCTTGGGGGCCGGCGGGCCGAACGGACAGCATGCTGGATACGTGATCCTGTGGTCCCGGGTTCAATCCCGGGCGCTGGCGAGAAACGATGGGAAGAGTTTCTTTCACCCTGATGCCCTGTTACCTAGCAGTAAATTGGTACCTGGGAGTTAATCAGCTGTCATGGGCTGCTTCCTAGGGGTGAAGGCCTAGTCGAGGACCAGGCTATGGGGACACTAAAAAGCCCCGAAATCAACTCAAGATAACCTCCACATGGAGGTTAATCCACATGGAGGTCATGGGGTTCCTTTTGACCCTGCTTGAGCCAATGTGCTCTGCACAGGGGTTTCTTCTACAGGGGAGGGGTTTTTGTTCACTCGTTCCCCTTCTGAGTTTGTGTTGGGTGGGGCTTTAAACTTGGTTCATTTCTGGGGGCCCTTGAGGTCCTCGGATTCGTCCTTTCAGAGGTTTTCTTCCTCTTGGATTTACTTTGAAGAGGTTCAGTGGGGGAGCCTCTAGTGCTTACCTTTTGCGGGATCCGGTTTATCCCACGGTGATGGATCCAGCTTCTTTGCAGTTCGGCTCCTCTCCCCTTCTTGGGTGTTTTCTGTAGATCCTGAGTTTTCTTGGCTGGCAGACTGCCCCTTTGTTCTCTCTTGGGGCTTAGTATGGCTTTTGTCATATCCACATGCTTCAGTGACAGGAAGTTACTACAGTGTTGCACAGGTTCTTTGGGGGCTTGCTTGAGTTTCTCAATAAGTGCCTCTTCACCCACAACAGGATTGTGTTGTGGTGTTGACAATGATGTAGCAACACCACTCTCAACACTACAACACCATTCTGAATAGTCAAGACATAGTGAAAGATACGACAATAATCACACTGACTGACAATCATAAGCGGCTACGTATGCTTGAGGCTGTGTTCATTCAGGAGCTGACACCAGTAATCAACATCTGGATGAATTCGACTTTGAGCATACAGCTATTCGATGGTCTTACATTGATTCAGAAGGAAGATGGCGGTCAGTTAGAATCCGAAGTCACGCAACAATCCCCTAACCCTATCCTTAGGTGCTCCGTACGATTATGGGGGTTAGGTGAATCGTTGAGTGAGGAGCTCCCACAAATATATATGTCTAGAATTTTCCAAATACAAATACAAATATTTATTCAGGTAAAGTACATACATACAAGGTAAGATACAAAAGTTGATAGATTCATAGATAGAGCTAGTACATACAATGTCTAAAGCCACTATTACGCAAAGCGTTTAGGGCAAGAAAAACACTAAGACTAAAACTTAATACTAATTGAGATTAAAGTATAAATTGTGTTGAGAAAAATAAGAAAAAAATGGAAAAAAAGGGGTGGGGGAAACATGGCAGAAAAAAGCAAAAATACAATTTGGTCAACAAACAGCATTGTTTAAAATAGAAGACATTGGTTGACATTTTGGGGGTGAGGTAGGTTACATTGATTTAATTAGGTAGTACTTGGTTTTTATCTTAAACTGGTTGGGAGAGGTACAGTCTTTATCATAATTAGGAAGATCATTCCACATTCGAGGTCCCTTAATTTGTAAAGCATTTCTAGTTTGACTAAGTCGTACTCTTGGAATATCAAATAGGTATTTGTTTCTGGTGTGGTGCTCATGGGATCTGTTACAACCTTCTAGGAAGCTTTTATGGTCAGAATTGACATTACAGTTCAGCGTTTTATATATATAAAATACACATGAGAGGATGTGCAGGGACCTAATATCTAACATATTCAGAGATTTGAGTAGGGGTACCGAGTGATGTCTGGGGCCAGAGTTGGATATTGTCCTAGTAGCAGCTTTGTGTTGAGTAATTAGTGGACATAAATGATTTTGGGTAGTAGAACCCCAAGCACAAATACCATAGTTGAGATAAGGATAGATGAGAGAAAAATAGAGAGTCACCAGGGTAGGGCGAGGTACATAATATCTGATCTTAGAAAGAATGCCAACAGTTTTTGAAACTTTTTTTGATACATTTAGAATGTGTCCCTGGGAATTCAGCTTTTGGTCAATGAGAACGCCAAGGAATTTGCCATCTACTTTGTTACAAATTTGGGTATTGTTAATCCTGAGATTTGTTTGATATGAGGATTTATTGCCAAACAAAATATAGAAAGTTTTGCCAATATTGAGGAGAGTTTGTTGGCAGTTAGCCAGCGATGGACTTTTTTTTAGCTCAGTATTCACTGTGACATTTAGAGCAAGGGGGTCAGGACTGGAGTAAATGAAGGTCGTGTCGTCAGCAAATAGAATTGGTTTGAGATGTTGGGAGGCATTTGGAAGGTCATTAATGTAGATGAGAAAGAAGAGAGGGCCAAGTATGCTGCCCTGGGGGAACACCAATGTTGATGGGTAGGGTGGGAGAAATGGAATTATTCACAGAAACATACTGCGGCCTGTCAGTAAGGTAAGACTTAATGTACTGCAGGGAGTAACCTCTGACTCCATAATGTTGTAATTTAAGAAGAAGGTTTTGGTGGTTAACAGTGTCAAAATACTTATGCAGGTCTACAAATAACCCAAAAGGGAACTCATTTTATCAAGAGCTGTATGTATCAAGTTAATCATACTAATAAGTGCATCGTTAGTGCTTTTTTGGGGTCTGAAGCCATATTGACTAGAGCTACGTATATTGAGTTTGGCTAGATAAGAGTAAAGTTGCTTATAGATTAGTTTTTCAAATATTTTTGACAAGTTTGGCAAAATTGACATAGGTCTGAGTTTGTTAACATCATTGGGATCACTACATTTGTGAACAGGGGATACTCTCGCTTATTTTTTAGAATGTCTGGAAAGGTTTGAAGTTCAAGTGACTTGTTGAAGAGCAATGCAATGGCAGGAGCTAAAAATCTGGAGGTTTTTTTGTAAATAAGAGTTGTATCTCCTCAAGGGCACTAGACTTGGTTTTAAGGGAAAGGATTATGTCAGTAACATCAGTGGCATTAGTAGGCATTAGGTACAGTGACTGTGGATAGTTACCTGTAAGATAGTCCTGAATATTAGTAGTGGAAGATGGAATATCATTTGCAAGGGATGACCCAATGGGAGAGAAGAACCTATTGAACTCAAGAGCAGTGTCAGGGGCTGAAAGCAGACCATCTTTATTTGACAGGAGTATTGGTTTGTTATTTATAATCTTCTTTGATCCCAATATTTGAGAAATTGTGTTCCATGTTTTCTAAATACTGCCCTTTGTGTGGGTAAATTTATCTTCGTAGTATTTAATTTTGGCTCTCCTAATTATTTTAGATAGCAATGATGAGTAATTCTTTGAAAATTCTTTGGAGACGAATCCTAACCTATACTTCTTCTCAAGGTCATGTTTTTTATTCATGGATTTAAGTATCCCCTTTGTAAGCCAAGGATTGTTTAGCTTTTTAGTTGTGACTTGTTTCGTTAGCATAGAACAGCGGGTGTTATAAAGGCTGAGAGTTTTTTGAAGAAATGATTGCACTGCTAGGTTGATGTCCCCTATGTTCCCAATTCGGATTCCCAGTTGATATTAGCAGCAGCAGTTATAAAATTGCCTAAAGCATTTTCATTGTGCAGCCTAAAGCTTATCTCCTTTGTCTCTAGAGGTGGTTTGTTAATGTTGGTTAGGAGAAATGTGGGGTAATGGTCTGTAGTGCTATCGATGATTATCCCTGAAGTAAGTGGATAGGTTATGTTGGTCCAGATGTGGTCAAGAGCCGTGGCAGTACTGTCAGTGATTCTAGTAGGTCTAGTGATTAAGGGTATGAGGAAGCAGGAATTCATACAGTTGAAGAAACTAGCAGCAGGAGGGTTATCAGGCTCGCTGAGGTCAACGTTAAAGTCACCAGAAATAATTAAGTAGTTTTTGTTCAGTCGATTCTCTAGTATAAGATTTCTAAGGTTAGAGTTATATTTAGTCACATCAGTGTTAGGAACCCTGTAGACTGCTCCCACAGTCAAGACAGCATCATTACCCTTGACTCTGAAACAGGCATATATATACTCTCCATAAGGGTCTCTAGATTTAATTACTTTTAAGCAAGTCAGTGCATGGTGGTAGTAAAGAGAAGTACCACCACCTCTTTGTATAGGACGACAGTTGTGAATGGCTGAGTAGTTAAGTATGTTGTAGAGTTGAGAAGTGTCCTCTTTTAACCACATTTCAGTAAACTCAATAAAAGAGAAATTGTTGTCAACTGTTTGAATCAGGGCATTAACATCATCAAAGTGCTTGCTAAGAGATATTACAATCAAGTTAATTACAGAAACATTGTGATTACACGCTAAAACATTGTTTACATCATGTGCTGTGTATTATCTGCAATTTTGATCATTAAAGTGCTGATTGTCATAGGTACTAGATAAGAGGTTAAGGTCTGGATCTATAATAGTTTGCATAAGAGGGCTGTTTTACAGAAAAAAACAAATAGACAATGATAAAAGAACTAGCTATGAAAAATATATATAAAACTATACACAAAAATGAGGTAGGTTGCGAAGAGTACTTTCAGGTACACTGTAGGAACTTATTTGCACTAATGATCAAAATTGCACAGGCAAAGCAAAGAGCACAATGGAGCAATGGTGGTTGGGATAGGCAACCTGGGTTACAAAGAAAAAGTAGAATAAAAATTCTAAAGTAATATAAACTTAACGGTAATTTAAGTAATAAAAACTTAATGGAAACTTAGGAATGTAAAAAATTAACTAGAATAATTAATAACAATAGATGACCAAAAAAGTCAAAAAGTAATTATGAAAGTAAGAAGAAAGAAATTCCTTGTAAATACGGGCACACATACACACACAGGACCGGGATCACGACGGTCAGACTTACCCATCTCTTGTCCTGCTTGCATGCTGTGTTTCCACACAGCTGCTGGCAAACGACTCTACACTCCAGGTTCTCCTGACGATCTCAGGCGTTACCAGAGAAAATGACATACAAAGTGAAAGTGCGATTCCTTGGAGTCTACATGATCTCTGAGTGCGACTTTGCAATTGCCTTAGACAAGGCAACATCAGTGGGACCAGTTGACATCCATATGCATAGTAACGAGGCCATGGTACTTGTGGCAACAAAATTGGATTTACAGATTATCAGGAAATGCGAGTGTCACTACTGGAGGCGAACCTCTCACCGATTGCTCCCACACAAATCACAGCTGGGTAATCAATATATATGAACGGCTAGTTGGAGGGTGAAGCACCTGAAACCTTAGTGCGGCAAGTGAAAGTAGAAAACCCTTCTCTGAAAGCGACAACAGCTCTACTCGTGAAGACTAATGACGCCATTCGACCCACGATAAAGATGACCTTTGAAACAGCAAAACAAGGCCCAGAAAGCAGTGACGAACGGTTTCAAGTGCTTTGGAATCACTTCCTCACCAAACTAGATATCCACAGAGGTCTGCAAGATGAAACAATGCTACAAGTGTTCAGGTATGAGCACTTTCTAACATGTGCCTAGAACAAACCGCTAAGTGCAGCTCAATGCCCCGGCACTCTCAACTACAAGTGCTGTAACGCCACCACCAACAAATACACGAACTGTGGAGAACAGCACGCTGCCACCTCCTACCTCTGCACAAAAAGGAAGGAGGAACTGAAGAAGATTAAAGAGAAGACCACCACCCTGCCGACCACCCAGAGACAAGTCACTGCGACCCTAAACCTTGCAGCCCATAAACCGAATAGACAGTACGTTATAATTCTAAGTGTAATAAGTTCAATCTTGACTAACGGCATAGTATATAAATACACTTAATCGCCAGCATAGCACCAAAATATTGTGAATATTAGAGTTTACCTGAAAATTTTTTTAGAAAATCATGACCTAACCTAACCTTGAGAGTGTAGGAAGACAAGCATGTAAATAGCACTTATTGCTTCTTAATTACAATTAATACTTAACCTATAGCTATATTGATATTACAGTTTTATTAAACTAATAAAACAAAACTAAAATCTCAATAAATTATAAAGTAACTCAGGATACCTGGTTGATACCTGGTTGCTGGGGTTCTGGGAGTTCTACTCCCCAAGCAAGGCCCGAGGCCAGACTTGACTTGTGAGAGTTTGGTCCACCAGGCTGTTCCTTGGAGCAGCACGCAGGCCTTCATACCCGCCACAGCCCGGTTGGTCCGGCACTCCTTGAAGGAAACAATCTAGTTTCCTCTTGAAAATGTCTACGGTTGTTCCTGTAATATTTCTGATGCTCGCTGGTAGGACGTTGAACAACCGTGGACCACTGATGTTCATACAGTGTTCTCTGATTGTGCCCAAGGCACCTCTGCTCTTCACTGGTTCTATTCTGCAATTTCTTCCATTCGTTCACTCCAGTACGTTGTTATTTTACTGTGCAGATTTGGGACCTATCCCTCCAGTATTTTCCATGTGTATATTATTTGTTATCTCTCTCGTCTCCTTTCTAGTGAGTACATTTGGAGCGCTTTGAGACGATTCCAATAATTTAGGTGCTTTATCTCGTCTATGCGTGCCATATATGTTCTCTGTATGCCCTCAATTTCAGCAATCTCTCCTGCTCTGAAGGGGGAAGTGAGTATTGAGCAGTACTCAAGACGGGACAACACAAGTGATTTGAAGAGTACAACCATTGTGATGGGATCTCTGGACTTGAAGGTTCTCGTAATCCATCATTTTTCTGGCTGACGCAATACTTGATTGGTTATGCTCCCTAAACGTTAGGTCGTCGGACATCATAATTCCCAAATCCTTGACATGCTGTTTTCCTACTATGGGCAGATTCGATTGTGTTTTGTACCCTGTATTATTTTTTAGATTCTCATTTTTGCCATATCTGAGTACCTAGAATTTATCACCGTTAAACATCATGTTATTTTCTGCTGTCCAATCGAAAACTTTGTTAATATCTGTTTGTAGTTTATCAATGTCTTCAGCAGAGATAATTTTCATGCTGATTTTTGTATCATCTGCAAAGGATGACACGAAGCTGTGATTTGAGTTTTTGTCTATGTCTGATATGAGAATCAGGAACAGCAGTGGTGCAAGGACTGTACCTTGAGGTACAGAGCTTTCAACTGCGCTCGGACTCGATTTTACTTGATTGACTGTTACTCTTTGTGTTCTGTTCGACAGGAAATTGAGTATCCAGCGTCCTACTTTACCAGTTATACCCATTGACCTCATTTTGTGTGCAATCACTCCATGGGCACATTTGTCGAATGCCTTTGCAAAATCTGTGTATTCGACATCTGCATTATGTTTTTCCTCTAATGCCTCAGTGATTTTGTCATAGTGGTCAAGTAGCTGTGAGAGGCATGCTCTTCCTGCTCTAAATCCATGTTGGCCTGGATTGTGGAGGTCATTGATTTCCATGAATCTAGTGACCTGACTCCTGATCACTGTCTCAAATACTTTTATTATGTGGGATATTAGTGCAACTGGTCTATAATTCTTTGCCAATGCTTTGCTACCACCCTTGTGTAGAGGGGCAATGTCTGCTGCTTTAAGCGCATCTGGTATCTCCCCTGTGTCCAAGCTCTTCCTCCACACTATACTGAGTGCCTGTGCTACTGGCACTTTGCATATCTTTATAAATATGGAATTCCATCAGTCTGGACCTGGGGCTGAGTGCATGGGCATATTGTCAATTTTTCTTTCAAAATCTGCCACGCTCGTGCTGATATCAGTTATATTTACAGGTGTTTGAGTACCATTCATAAAGAAATTGTCCGAATCTTCCACTTTCATGCTGAGTATCTGAGTGCTAAACATGTCCTCATACTGTTTTTTTTAGGATTTCACCAATTTCTTTGTCATCCTCAGTGAATGAGCCTTCACTAATACGAATAGGTCCAATACTGGCAGTGGTTTTCGCTTTTGATTGAGCATATGTGAAGAAATATTTTGGGTTTTTCTTTATTTCTTGAATAGCTTTCTGTTCTAGTTGCCTTTCTTCAGTCTGATAGGAATGCTTTAGTCTCTGTTCGATTTCTTCAATTTCCCATTTTAAATTATTTCTTCTTTGTATGGAGAGTCGTGTCTGCTTAAGCATTTCCGTTAATTTCTTCCTCCTTTTGTAATGGCGTCTGCGTTCTCTTTCTACATTGGACCTCTTTCTGGCTTTTCTCAAAGGAACATTTTTCAGACAGACTTCATATGCTTCAGAAGTCAGTTTTTCTATTCCTTGTGCAGGATTTTTATTTCTTAGAACATTTTCCCATTGAATGTTTGTAAGTTCCCTGTTTATTTTCTCCCAGTCTATCCTTTTATTATTAAAATTGAATTTATTGAATAGCCCTTCTCGCTTGTTGTTTCTCTTGGGCCTACTACCGTTATTAATGTTAGTTTGCACTTCAATGAGTTTGTGGTCCGAGTACGTAGTGTCTGAGACAGTAATGTCTCTGATTAGCTCCTCATTGTTCGTGAATATCAGGTCCAGCGTGTTTTCGTTCCTAGTTGGTTCTGTAATCTGCTGACTGAGCGAGAATTTGTCACAGAATCTCGGTAGTTCTCTGACCTGTGGTTGGTTATTTCCAGGCTTCCTGCTATAATGTTATTGTTTACTATTCTCCATTTTAAACTGGGTACATTGAAGTCTCCAATTAAGATGTTGTCTGGTACTGGGTTTGCTAGGTTATCAAGGATATTCTCTATTTTGTGGATCTGTTCAGTGAATTCCTCAACTGTTGCATCTGGAGGTTTGTATATTAAAATAATAAGTAGGTTCATATTTTCTACCTTGATTCCAAGTACCTCTACCACCTCATTGGACGAGTTCAGGAGCTCTGTGCATGCCAGCTCCTCTTTAATATACAGACCTACTCCTCCACTTGACCTAATTATTCTGTCATATCTATATAGATTATAATTAGGAATCCAGATTTCACTATCCATGTGGTCTTTTGTGTGGGTTTCTGTAAATGCACCAAATATTGAGTTCGATTCTATTAGGAGGCCATTTATGAACTTAACTTTATTTCTTGATTTTGGTTTCAAGCCTTGTAAGTTTGCAAATATGAATGATTTCCCACATTGTGTGTCACTTCTGGTGGGCTTCGGTAGTTCTCCCCTCACTCTACCCAGGTCCAGGTGTGTTGTTTTGGAAGTGATTCGTCCAGTTTTGTTAGTAGGACAGGTGTTGTGTGGTGTAGTACCTGTGTGCTTGGTGATAATTTGTATTCCAGTCTTGTGGGTATCTCCCTTCCCCTCTGTAATCCTGTAGTGGTTTCATCTGACTGTTCCTCTCTCTAATATTTTCTACTCTGTTTCTGCCTTCCTCTAAAAAATTCCACTAGTGTCATATTGATCTTCCCGTCTATAACGCTGAGTACCTCTCACGTGGAATTCCGGACACTGAAGATTGTAGCATTTTTTGTCCCTAATTGAAAATTGACATAATTTAGGGTGAAAATATCTACACCCTGTTCCAAAACGGCATGTACCCCTCGCCAACATGATTCCTGCATTTTCGAGGATGCAGAAAATTGCATTTTGCTCCTAATTTTCCATATTTGCATATTCCTTTAGTGTAGATTTTGCAAATATGTTCAGGTTTTGCGTTTTTCAAGGTATTTATACTTGTATCTGTCTGTCTACCTCTTTATTGGAGCCATCTCCATCTTTCGTCCCAATTCCTTCATTTATGCACTCTGTCTCACTGTTGCTCTCATTGTTTATATAACCTGGCTCTGCAATATTGCTGTTATTTTGTACTACAATACCTTCTTCCTCCACATTACTGCTGCGGTTCTCTAAACTATCTGTTCCTGATTTTGGTCGTTATCCAATTTGTCTTTTTCCCAGTCCGCATATATCACTGGTAGC
>WNGS01001784.1:31218-44351 GCA_020271785.1 Procambarus virginalis
AATTATTTGGTCATGGAATGCATGGCTATAGTTTCTGCTGTTTTGTTCGGATAGGAACTAGTTCGCAAAACCGTGAAAAATTATCGACCATTACAAGCAAATGTTGTTCCCTTTCACTGTTTCAGCAAAATTTGTCAATAAATCCATCGATACTCGTTCCAAGGAGCTTTAGTTGCTGGGTACACCTGAATTGGATTAGGTCCTGAAACATGTCCCTGTGCTGTAGGCAAGTTAAACATCTATCAACATAATCAGCAATCTCCTTAGCCATTTTTGGCCAAAAATATTTCAATCGACCTTGTTGGAGTGTACGATCCTTTCCTGGATGTGCACTTGCAGGAGCATCATGGATAATTTTTAACACAGTTGGTACCAAGACAGCTGGAACAACTAACTGACAACATTTCCTCGGGGCTGTCCCTAGCTTTACTACTCTACACAGTAGATTGTCTAACATCACTAATTCTTTCAATGGCACTGGCGGTTTATGAATCGGGCGAGTGTCTTGCTTAGTCAAAAATTTAATGACGGGTGCCCATATGGGATCTTGTTGCTGTTCCGTTTCTACTACTGTAGCATCTAATGCTGGGTAATTTAACTGAATCGCAGCTACGTGTCGAGAAAATGCATCGGCTACAACATTTTGCTTTCCTGGAATATATCCAAATGTGGGATTGAATTCTTGAATTGTGAGCAAATATCTAGCAAACTTTCCAACTGGATTCTTATTTTTGAACAAGGGAATTAATGGTTGGTGATCTGTAAGAACATGAACTTGGTAATTATAAATTGTATCCCTGAAATGTTTACGTGCCCAGACAACTACCAAGGCTTCTCGTTCTGTTGCACTATAATTTTTCTCTTCTTTAGATAATTTATGGCTAGCATAAGCTATTGCGTGATCTCTGTGACCTGTTTGAAGTAATGCAGCACCTAAACCTATGTCACTAGCATCTGTAACCAACGTAAAAGGTTTAGAAAAATCTGGGTACCTAAGGACAGGTGACGAAATCAAGGCTGCTTTGAGTTTTTTGAATGACTGATCCTGGGCCTCTCCCCAAACAAAGGGTTCATCTTTTCTTTGCAGCTTGTAAAGTGGAGCAGCTATTATAGACAATCCAGCAATAAATGAATGATAAAATCCTACAAGACCTGTGAACTGTCTTACGGCTTCTGCGGTACGAGGTGTTGGAAAATCATGGGCAGCAATAATTTTTGATTCATTAAATGTAATACCTGAAGGTGTAACTGTATGACCTAGGAAATTAATCTTGTCTTTTAAAAATTAACATTTTGCAAGCTTTATTTTTAAATTAGCTTCAGCGAGCTTTGCAAGTACTTTTTCAAGGTTCTGGAAATGAGTTTGAACATCTTGCGACATGATTATGAGATCATCAAGGTAAACTAGAAGAGTACTTCCTATCAATCGACGAAATAGATTTGCCATGAGCCATGTAAAAGTTATTGGACTACTCCGCAAACCAAATGGCATTCTTTTGAAATGAAAATGACCATTGGGAGTACTAAAGGCTGTCAATTGTTTACTTTCCTCATCAAGGGGGATTTGCCAGAATCCCTGCAACAAATCTAATGTTGAGAATACTTTATTTCAACCAATACTTTGCAACAAATCATTTAGATCTGGAAGTGGGAAATGATCAGGGATTGTTACTCTGTTAAGCTTTTGATAATCGAATACAGGTCTCCAAGTCCCATCTCCCTTTGGTACAAGAATCAATGGAGCGTTCCATGGCGAATTACTCGATTCAATTACATCACTCTGTAGCATTTCCTCTATAAGTCTATCGGCTTCTGCTCGCTGAGAATGGGGAAGACGGTAAGCTGGTACATAAATAGGGGTAAATCCTTGTTCAAGGGGAATTTTATGTGTAATAAGAGGAGTGAGACCTAACTTTTCTCCTGGTAGAGCAACAACGGCTCTATTCCTGTTCAAAATTTCCAAAAGCTAAGCCACAGAGTCAGGAAAATCAGTAGGACTGAGGTGTTGCGCTTGCACCTCTGGCTGAGATCCTTGTTCTCCTGGCGTGAGAGTACAAACAGTATGATCCATGGAGACATCATCCACAACTCGCACCGGTAACGAGTAATGGGCAAAATCTACAACATGGGTACCAGACTGGAGATGGATGTCGGCATTACTAGTGTTTGCAATACATAATGTAACAGTACAATCCTGCACTGTGTGCCAGGAGGGTTCAACAAACGTACCATTCACTTTACACGTTTCACTTTCCGCAATCACATCCGACAACTCAGGCACTCCTTGAACCTTAACTCTTATTCTGGTGAGAGAATGAGAGTGCAGCACAGTGTCAGTAGCTGTGGAACCACTGACTTCAGAGATGGAAGCTGCCAGGCGAGCGAGACAACGAGAATCCGTTAGGGCGTCCCCTTCCAGAAGGTCCCGATACTCACTCTCCTTAACAACTGCACAACTACGATGCTTCAATCGAGTGCCCGTTTTCTCGGGTATGCTACCACGACAATGATCTGACAAACCTACGCTAGCAAGGCGGGTGTCAACAAAATTAACGTAGTCTGATTGAAGATTGAACTCATGGCCCTGTCGATACATGCAACACAAAGGTATGATGTGGTCCATGATACTTATGTTCCAACGATGGGGAAACAATGAAATATTTTCATCAATCATGGTGTACAGACCTAAGAGAATGTCTCCAGGAAAATGAATAATGTCAACAAATAAACATGTTATAGACAATGTGACATCATTGAACTTGAGTGGGAGGTCAATTTCACCCTGAACTTTTACTTTATTTCCTGAAATACCACTTAGAAAAGGTATGTGTGACTGTTTTAAAGTAGTAGGGTGCTTACTTTCAATGTCTCTAAGAGCTGAGGGCTTGACAATATTAATTTTTGCACCTGAGTCAAGAAAAACTTTTAAAATTCTACCATGGACAATGGCTGATACAAGGGGACCATCACTAGAGACTGGACAAGTTACTACTTTTGACTTATGTTGTCTGGAATATCTGCATCTTGTCTGTGTCAAATTTACTGTGGTTCCGTCAACATCTACAACTGGTCTAGAGTCAGTGTCCTCCTCTGTCAAATGTCCAAATCTATTTTGGGTAGCTACTGAATACACAGAGAGGGCACTAGGATTGGCTAGCTTGAATTCGTTAGCGGATGGCCTTGGGGGTTTCCCGACGACATGGAGTGAACATTCTGAGCTCCAGCATTCTGTGACAGTATTATAATTTGAAGTTGCATTATAGTTGGGCTGGGAGTTGTAATTACGAGAGTTCTGATAATGTCTTGGACGCTGTGCGCCTCGCCAAGACTGACCACGGGAGTTATGAGGTGGGGATGCCCTTTGCCTAGCTCTACAATCCGCAGTGTGGTGACCAACTTGCTTATGATACTTGCAATATGGTAACCTAGAATGATTAGATTGACGAGGGGACCGAGAGAATTGTTTAGGAGGTGATGATCTAGGGGCGGACCAACAGTCCCTTGCGAGGTGGTTACTCTTACCAGAATGCCAACATGAGGGAGTGGGTGGTTGTGGACTATGTTGTTTCGGCAATTTATGAGGCGGCAAATTTGACTGGGGGCTACGAGCATGGGTGCGGTTCTGTGACCAAGAGTATTGAGAGTTTGTGGGAGGATGCTGAGAGCTTGTTACTATATTTAGAGTATCAGAGGGTGGCAACAGTTGAGCACTTCGGGGAGCTAGTTTATCGGCGGCATTGTTAATGGCCTCAAACACTTCACTAATTTCATGTTTAACACCAAAATTTTGTTGCTCAACGATTGGTTTACTATGCTCGGGGGCAAAATGCATTAAAGTACCAAACGCTATCATCTTGGCCATAGCCTCAGGGGACAGATTATTGTCTTTATCTAACCAAGACGAATTATTTATAGCAGACACTAAGGCATAAAGATACTGATCGAGACGGCTAGTAAACGCATTAAACGATTCACCAGGCTGCATGGTGGCATTGGCAATTTTCTTGACTAACCTATACGGGTCGAGGTCTCCTTTATTAACAAAGCAACGGCGAAAGAAATCCTTAAATTCAGCCCAAGACTGGAGGCTAACAATGGCTTTCTCATCAACAATGAAACGTGCATCACCTTTGGTTGTGTCCATAGCTGACCGTGCAATTGCCAAGTATTCGGCATCAGTAGGCTTAGAAAAACGTGCAACTGTTTTCGCTTCAACCTTACTAAACCACGACTCTAATAAGCGCGATTCCCCAGCAAAAAGAGGAATAGCCATTTCCTGAGCTGATCTCTGGCCATTGGGGCGAGAAACTGTTAATGTTGAGTCTGAAGGGGTTTCAACAGTGGTAGGCATTGTCACAGCCTTGGAAGTAATATTCGAACGCAGATTATAATTAAGTGCACCTGGCATCAGAGATAGTATACACAAAAATAAACACTCAAAAAAATATCAACTTGGCTAAAGTAAAAAAAAAATGGCAGAAATAAAATTATTAAATTGGGCTAGGCAAGAAAATAATTAAGAACAAGCAAATTGTAAACTAAATTTAGCAATCTTTCATTAAAATGGCTGGAATTAGAAGCATGTAAATTAATTAAACCAGGCTAAGCACAGCAATTTAGAATAAAAACTGGAAAATGCAATTGCAAAATTTCATTAAAAAGATTCAACACAACATGTGGCCATGCAAGAAATATGGATGTAGCACATAAACTAGACACAGGAATGTATATAACTGCTATGGTAAAATTAATAATATGAAATATTGAAGGAATAAATTTAAATTTTAGGCCTGGAGGAATTAAAAAGAATTATATTGTACAAATCCTTAACTGCTACTAAAACAAGGATTTCTTACTTCTCAGGAATTTGAATTTACCAATAACACTCTAGTAGAACACTTAATATTCAAATCAATTACTGTGAGAAGCAGGAATGGTGAAATCACACAAGAAAACTGTGGGCATGGGGTACTGAACCAGCTCCAATATTTAACCAGTCACTGAATGGTTAATTCACAGGATATTATGGATATTATTTTGTAAGTCACTTTTTAAAACTTGGCACGTTGTTCTCAACTAACAATTACTTATCTCAGGGTTGCAATTCATGAGAATCACCAGTAGCCAAAATTGGAGGAACGTCGTGAAGATCTGAAGGGGCACATGTGAGTGTGTTTACATCTGGTACGATGGCAACGCTCCTAGCTGCAGTTGTGCGTAATTCGGGGGACCCCCACACTAGGTTGATGTTGGGAGCACGAAGATAAATTCTGTGACGACGATATTGCGACGACGGTGGTGGAGAAAACACGATGTGCCAGACTGAAGTTCACACAAAATGATGTAGCAGGGGGCTGGCGGCAATGGTGAGAGGTGGCAAGGTGTCGATGTGGCAACGTGGCGAGGCGTGTGTGCTTGTGGCGGCGACACTTTAAACAAACAATTGTAGTCTTTTTTTCACCAATTCCTCTTGAATAACTGTACAACACCCACAATAATCAGTTGATACTTGCGACGATGGCTGACGACGGTTTCAGTAGCTGGACACTCACAAAGCTTTGATACTGTCAGCTTGGGTGGTGGTGGAGGTGATGCAGGTGGCTCCCACGTGGCGCGCAATTCAAAAAAATAGCTGGTGCGAATTACTCTCCCCTTCGCTGATGAAATTTTGTTCTCTCTTGCAAATATTGTGCCTTGCTTTTGAAATCGTCGACCTAGAGTAGTGGCTGATAGCAGGACCCCGGACTGGTACAATAATTGATGCGTGAGTGGCAGGATGGCGGCTTACAGAGGCGGCGGCGGTGGCGGCTGGCGGCAGAGCACGAGGCGATGTGGGTACTTTGAGTTTCGTTTCCAG
Source organism: Procambarus virginalis (assembly GCA_020271785.1). NCBI lineage: Eukaryota > Metazoa > Arthropoda > Malacostraca > Decapoda > Cambaridae > Procambarus > Procambarus virginalis. The sequence goes on from WNGS01001784.1 coordinate 37,076, forward strand.
AAAAAATTATCTGTATCCCACTGCCGCTACCAGTATTTGTTGCCTTGTTCGGGTTGAGTAATATACACTGTAGACACTTCTTAGATTTATTGGCTAAGGCAACAAGGGTTATATCTGGCCAGCCGAGGTCCGCCTACTCTGGGACTATGGAGGGATCTGAGCCTGCTGCAAGCATGGCTGGTGACTGTGAATCTGGCATGACGTCAGAGGCCTACTCGCCTGTGATTGGTTATGTTCCAACTGGCGCGGAATTTGAATATAACAAATCGTCAGCCAGATACCCACACCCATGTACAGACTGGTGAAACGACTCAACGGCTTGCTGACTCCTTATGTCCCTTGCGCCTTCAGCCTGAAGTCTCCAAAGGAATTTATTGACTTACTGCGGGGAACACAGGCCACAGGGATAAGAGCCTCGTTGGACGTAGAATCACTGTTTACCAACGTACCTGTGGATGAAACAATCGGGATGATAGTGGACAGAGTGTATCGTGATCCGGCCTGTACTCCTCTTGACATACCAGAAAATATTCTAAGGAAACTACTCCAAGCTTGTACTAAAGAGGCACCCTTCTTGAGCCCGGATGGGCACATGTATAAGCAAGTAGATGGGGTCGCCATGGGTTCTCCCCTAGGTGTCCTGTTTGCAAACTTCTACATGGGTACCTTCGAGAAAAAAGTCTTAGTCAACATGATCTTGAAACCGGCCATATACTGCAGGTATGTTGACGACATTTTTACACAGGTACCTGATGTCAGACATCTGCAGGAGCTGAAGGAGGCATTTGAGCAGAATTCTGTGTTGCGTTTCACTTACGAGATGGAGAAGGATGGGAAGCTGCCCTTTCGAGATGTAACAGTCATGGAAAGGAGCGGAGGTTTCCACACTGCAGTCTACACTAAGGAAACAAACATAGGAATGTGCCTAAATGCCAACAGTGACTGCCCAGACAGGTACAAGAGGAGTGTTGCTAACGCTTATGTCGACCGTGCTCTCAGCCACAGCTCAGAATGGAAGCAAGCCGACGAAGAACTCTGTAGGGTAAGGCAGGTCCTAGTCAACAACGGCTTCTCCAATGGTTTCATTGAAGACATCATAAGAAGGAAAGTGAAACGCCATGCAACCTCTCTAGAGACAACTAATACAACACCTATACCCCCTATTAGACTATTTTACAGGAACTTCTTTTTCCACAGCTCATAAAACGGAGGAAAGAGTCCTGAAAGACATTGTTAATAGAAACGTTATTCCTACAGACAAAAATCAGAAGATACAACTGACGATTTACTATAAAACCAAGAAAACGGCCAGCTTACTCATGAGAAACTCTCCAGACACAGAGCAGAACGCTCTAAAAGAGACCAACGTCGTCTATGCCTTCAAATGCCCTCTTGGGGACTGTAAGCCTAAAAAAACTCAGTATATAGGCAAGACAACAACATCTCTTTCCAGGCGTTTAACGATGCATAAGCAACAGGGCTCCATTAAGGAACATGTAATCTCTTCTCACAACCAAACCATCACCAGAGAAATCTTAGCAAACAACACAGAAATCATCGATAGATACAGCGACAGCAGGCGGCTTGATATCTGCGAGGCACTACACATCAAGAAGTCAACACCAGCAATCAACAGCCAATTAACGCACAACTATATTCTACCCACTTCAAGACTCCGCTCCAATATAGAAGCATCAAGAAATATGGGCCAATAGGCCCTCTGCAGTTACTTCCATCCTTCCCTTTAGCTTATACCCCGTTCTATACCCCGTTCTGGCTTGTGTTGAAAATTTGTTTCACCTCATCCAATACTATTGTAACATGTCACCTCACCCAAATGCAGGTATAAAAAATCGAAGATGTTTAAGCTCTATTCAGTTATAGTTGTGTGTGTGTGTAAACTAAAGTCTTTGAAATGTAATAAGTTTTACGAAACGCGCTCAAGTGTCGCGTCAGACTAGAAATATAATGAATTTTGGAGAATTGATTTTTCATTTACCATCAACAGTGAAAAGAAACATAAGAAAGATCGAGAAAATTCGTGTTATAATTATTAATCTTACTTTTTCGGTCATATTTAATAATATATGTCTACAGGAAAGACTGCTACCAAAATATACTAATATATATATATATATATATTATATATATATATATATATATATATTATATAATATATATAATATATATATATATATATATACTATATATATATATATATATATATATATATATATTTATATATATATGTCTGTGTGTGTGTGTGTGTGTATGCCCCTGGCAGTCGTACCTGCAGTTGATGGCCTTGCAGGCAAGTCTTTCCCTGTAATTAAGGGCCTGGCAGGCAAGTCTTACCTGTAGTTGAAGGCCTGGCAGGTAAGTCTTACCCTGTAATTAAGGGCCTGGCAGTCAAGCCTTACCCTGTAATTAAGGGCCTAGCAGGCAAGTCTTACCATATAGTTGAGGGCCTGGTAGGCAAGTCTTTGTCTATAGTTGAGGGTCTGGCAGGCAAGTCTTACCCTATAGTTGAGGGTCTGGCAGGCAGGTCTTACCTTATAGTTTAGGGCCTGGCAGGCAAGTCTTACCCTATAGTTGAGGGCCTGGCAGGCAAGTCTTACCCTATAGTTGAGGGCCTGGCAGGCTGGGAGGGAGGAACAGATGGCTACACACGTCACCAAAGACTCCGTGACAATGGTTTGGTTAGGTGTTACAGGCAGCCGCTTGTCTGTCCTATATACGGCGTTGGCATACTTGACTGTGGCTGCTGCTGACGCCACCAGCACCTCCATCACAACCAGCACCACGACCACACGCATCACTGCTTCACACCCGCTCACCATCACCGCTCACTGTCGGAATAACAACAGGAATCTCCTTAATTTCTATTAGCCCGTACCAGGTAGTTCTTATGTATATCCTGACTCAACCACTCGAGTATTTGTCTGAATTTGTTTGTTTGAGAGAGAGAGAGAGAGAGAGAGAGAGAGAGAGAGAGAGAGAGAGAGAGAGAGAGAGAGAGAGAGAGAGAGAGAGAGAGAGAGAGAGAGAGAGAGAGAGAATTATCAGGGAAAAACGCTAAGCCATTATGACTATATAGCACAGGGAAGAGGCCAGGATAAGGATTTGGGATGGGACCAGGGGGGGGGGGTGAAGGAATTGTACCCAACCATTTGTGAACGGTCGGGGATTGAACGCTGACCTGCATGAAGCGAGTCTGCTCTCATCTCCTGGCTAGTGTTTACATTGAACGATTGCTGGTTTGCCCTACTGGTGGTGGTTTTTGCCACTGACAGGGTGACGTTTGGAATGGCTGTGGGGTCTTCTCGCCCTCCAGTGATGAGGACATTGTCGGCTGGTCTAGCGTTTACGGTGATGGTGGACCATCCGTTGGTTGATGTCGCCCTAGTGGACGTGCTACAAGTGCAGCTGTCGGACTTAGTGGGCGTCCAGCTGCTTCAGGGCAACCGTGCTGTGGTCAAGTTCCACCTCCAGGCTGCCTATCAGGCGTTTCTTGAGTGGTGGGAGGGACGTGTTTACCCTCTCTATGATACCGCTGGTTCTGTTAACGTGGTGAGTCTTAGTGTCGCCTTGACGTATGTGGCGGAGCATGGTGCCCCCTTCGAATTTCAGGACGAACTTTTAATCTCCTGCTTTGAACGATTTGGGACTGTGTTAAGTGTTCTTTGGAACCAGGTCCTTGCCGGGCACTGTGCTGGTATGCTTGATGGCTCCCGCACCCTGACGATGTCGCTGAAGTGTAGTGTCCCGCCGTCGATGTCTGTGTTGGGTTACTCTCTCCGCTGCCTGTATTGGGGACAACCGCGCACCTGTTATAAGTATGGTCAGGAGGGTCATCTGGCTGCAGCGTGCGACGTGAGAGCAACTGGTAGGGTGCATATTTTTCGTGCGGAGGACTTTCCGCCCCTGTTGCGTTCGGATTTTACTGAGGATGGAGTGGGTACGGTGCCTGAGGTGCTTGATTGCCTGTCTGTTGCTCTGCCCGTTGAGGCGCGTTCTACGGCCTGTGCGACACGTCTGGTAACTGCTGTGGCCAAAGGGGTTGTTGAGCCAGTGTGTGTGGGTGTTGGGCCGTTGCCTGTGCTGCGTATAGTCCAGGAGTTCCCGGTGGAGGTCCATGTTCCGCCCCCACCTGTGGATGTGGTACCAGCTCCCGGGGACACAGGTTCTGCTGTTTTGGAGGGGGTGCTTCGGCAGGGAGAGGTGCCTGCCGTGCCTGTGTGTGTCGGCAACTGTTGTTCTGATGTTTTAATCCCTTTGCAGAAGCGTGCACGCCGATGTTCTGAGGCTGTTTCCCTGGATGTTGTGGACAGTGCAGGCGATGTGGCCTCTGTGGACTGTTTGGACGGTGAGGGTGTGGCCCGTATGGATGTGAAGATGGTGGCCGTGCCTGCGGAGGGGCCTGGTGGGAGTGGTGTGGTGTGGCCTGTCTCGAAGCGTTTGCGGCGGGCTCAGGGTGTATCTCCCCTTCGTGGTGTGCCTTGGGAGGCGGTGGGGGAATATGGTGCTCCGGCATCCCCGTCGTAGATGATGGGGCTGTGAGGGGCTCCGAGTTGCTTCCTGTGCTCCCCCCCCCTGTGCCTCCTGGTGTTGGATCCCCGCAGTGTGGGGTTGCCCCCTGATGATCCTGTGCCCAGTGGTGGGGTCAATGCTGCGCCTGCATCCCCTGCAGTTCCCCCTCCTTTGTTTTCCCGGTCTGGGGGAAGCCTTGTCCCGGCTGCCGGAGTCGTGTCCCGTGAGGGTCAGGTATTGGGCCCTTATCGGGATGCCCGGATGCTACCGATCTCGTGGTGCTCTTCCACTATCTGGGTGTCGTGGGGTAAAGGAGTTTGTTTATAGGATGCCGGATAAGATGACTCAGCCAACGGTGCTGACCGTTGGCCAGGTGTCATTTGACACGTTGATGATTTGGGAAGCGTACTGCTTGCACTTTCCGATATACAAGTTCCTGGAAAAATATTAGTAGATGTCTTGCGCAAAACGTTACGCCATGGATCAGTTGACGTCATGAACTCGGCATCCTGCCCAACGGTGCGGCAAGTCTCCCTCTACCATTCACCTCCATTTTAGTCGCCGCTCCTCTATCTACGGCACGACGCGACTGGCACTTTTGACATTTTTATCCTCCTCATACGTCAACGCGTCTCCACATATCTGTCATGGTGCAGTCATCGGAAAGGTAAACCCCTTCATGCAAACTGCACAAACTCTTAAGAAGAAGAATGCAAGAATAGGAGGGAGGGAATTATCAGGGGGAAAGCGACAAGCCATTACGGCTATATAGTACTGGGAAGGGGGTCAGGATAAGGATTTGGGATGGGATGGGGGGGGGGAAGGAATGGTGCCCAACCACTTGGACGGTCGGGGATTGAACGCTGACCTGCATGAAGCGAGACCGTCGCTCTACCGTCCAGCTCAAGCGGTTGAGGAAGAATAAGAGGGAAGGTGAGAGACAAACTGCCGAGCACCCGAGCACTGTTGGGTACGACATCAGTATCCATAATGGCAAACCCGTCCTCGACTCAAGTCCATTACAACCAGCGGTCGAACCCACAGACGCATTAATAATTTTTTACATGCTGTTCATTCAAAACGAGAATTTTCTCTATTATAATTAATATTATAATATATAAGAATATTAGGCAGAGGTTAGGTTTGGTTAGGTGTTTAGATTCTGTTGGCGATTATTGGTATTTGTAGTACGTGGGTGAAGCCTTTGCACCGTTGTGGTTCAGACAAATTTCGTCAGAGAAGCACTTGTTCCGGAAGTGTTTGAATGTCATCAGTTGTAAGTCGAGTGTAAACGGGTTTTCATTCATAAACAGGGTTGTAAAAGTGTGTGCAAGGGGAGGGAGACCTGTAAGGGTGTGTGGGTGAGGGAGACCCGTAAGGGTGTGAGTGGGGGGAGGGAGACCTGTAAGGGTGTGTACTCACCTAATTGTACTCACCTAATTGTGCTTGCGGGGGTTGAGCTTTGGCTCTTTGGTCCCACCTCTCAACTGTCAATCAACTGGTGTACAGATTCCTGAGCCTATGGGCTCTATCATATCTACATTTGAAGCTGTGTATGGAGTCAGCCTCCACCACATCACTTCCTAGTGCATTCCATTTACTAACTACTCTGACACTGAAAAAGTTCTTTCTAATGTCTCTGTGGCTCATTTGGGTACTCAGCTTCCACCTGTGTCCCCTTGTTCGCGCCCCTCCAGTGTTGAATAGTTCATCCTTGTTTACCCGGTCAATTCCCCTGAGGATTTTGTAGGTTGTGATCATGTCCCCCCTTACTCTTCTGTCTTCCAGTGTCGTAAGTTGCATTTCCCGCAGCCTTTCCTCATAACTCATGCCTCTTAGTTCTGGGACTAGTCTAGTAGCATACCTTTGGACTTTTTCCAGGACTATAAGGAGGGAGGACTATAAGGGTGTGTGTGTGGAGAGGGAGACCTGTAAGGGTGTGTGTGAGGGGGAGGAAGACCTGTAAGGGAGTGTAGGGGAGGCAGGCCTGTAAGGTTGTGTGTGTGGGAGAGGGAGACATGTAAGGGTGTGTGTGGTGTAGGGAGACCTGTAGAGGTGTGTGTGGGGGAGGGAGACCTATAAGGGTGTGAGGGGGAGAGAGACCAGTAAGTGTGTGTGGGGGGAGGGAGACTTGTAAGGGTGAGTGGGGGGAGAGAGACCTGCAAGGGCGTATGTGAGGGGAGGGAAACCGTAAGGGTGTGTGGGCCGGTGAGGGAGACCTGTAAGAGCGAATGGGGAGAGGGAGGCCTGGAAGGGTGTTTCTGGAAATAGGAGACCTAGGGTCTCCTCCCTTCATGACGCCACCTTCCAGACCTCCCCCCACCTCTCACACCCTTAACAATGCTCTCTCCCCGACAAACCCAATTGCAGGTCTCCCGTTCCCCCACACCACACACCCTTACATGTCTCCCTCCTCCCCACGACACCCTTATAAGTTACATCCTCCCACACACACCCTTAAATCCAAACATCCCCCCCCCCACACACACTACAGGTCTCCCCCCCAAACACCTTATAGGCACACCTCCTCCCACACTACCACCCTTAGAGATTTGCCTCTCCCCACACACCCTTACAGGCCTCCCTCCCCACACAGCCTACAGGTCTCCCTCCACAAAACACACCCATTATAGGCCTCCCCCCCCCACACACCTTTACAGGCCTGCTTCCCCCCACACACTCCCTTACAGGCCTCGCCCCTCTCCCCACCACCCTTTCAGTTCTCCTCCTCCCACACAACCTTTAC
>WNGS01001784.1:54442-70703 GCA_020271785.1 Procambarus virginalis
TATATATATATATATATATATATATATATATATATATAGGGGGGTACCACCTCTGGTGCAATTATAGGGACCCACAGCCTCAGAGAAGGGAACACAGAGCATTCAGGGAAAAACTTGCCATTTACTCTGAATACATAAGAGTGTTCGCTTCTCCTACCACCCTCTTTTTTTATGGTGTTCACTATTATGAAATGTTATACAGTTACATATCTGATTTTATACAAAAAATGAACATTAAGAGGACACAAAAAAAAGTTCGCTTCCTAGAGGCTAGAGATTTCCTCGAACTCCTCCGACGTCGGGCAGGAACCGAGGATGCAGCGAGCATTCCCCCTCTGGATCGCGACACTGAGGCTCTCAAAGAGAAAACTTGCCGCTCTATGATCTCTTGTGGTGTCAATGAGCTTGGAACCTAGATCCTTAAGAAACCTTCTTGCACTCTCTCCCCATGGGCCAAGGGCCTCAGACCCTATTGGAACGAAGTTGTACCGATGATCTAATTGCCTGTACTTGGATGATTTGTCTCTTTCTCTGTGTGTCGCCGCGGCTCCTGCTTGGCCAACAGAGAGGTTAATGTATGTGGTTGCCAGGGTGGATACGCAAGTATAGTCTCATGCCAACTGTCTGCCACCGTTCCACGGACGCAGTGTGATTCCTTCTGGTCGGCCGGCAAAGCTAACAGAGTCACGGTTCAGTAGGTTGCGGGGCTCTCTCTCCGCTGGACACTGAGCAGAGGCAAGGCTTCTTTTAATGATGTCGTTGACTTCGTCGTGTCTAGTGTGCCAACCACCAGATTTTCCACAGTGCAGGCCATGCAATCCATATTCGTCAGCATCTGCCTCGCCGCAAATACACCTATGAACAGTGTTGATAGGGGCAGCAAGATGGAGAGCGACTGCAATACGGAGCTCCTGCGGATCAAAACGTGTGCCTGTCGCAGACATAGGGACTGCCAAAAGGAAGTCCTCTGCATGGGGAGCCTGCACAGCTGTGAGGCGTGAACGATCACTGGGGGTTGTTGCTGCCTCCAGCAAAGCTGTGGCTTCTTTGTCTGCAATGGGGCTGTCCCAACTGGATTGTTTCTTGGCTTTCGGCATGGCTGGTCTGAGTGCTGGTTCTGCCATGGCACCCCCATTTCGTGTCGCATTCCGTGTAGTGGGGTCCCGTATCCCTGAGCTACATCACTCAGGGTGTCAGGTAGAATTTCCTTAACTAGGTCATCTGATGCTGAGGAGGAAGACAGGAAGGCTGGGACAGCAATTTGGGTGGCGGTGCGGACATCCAAGCCACCGAGCCTAACAGGAAGAGTGGCTTGTTTCCACTGGCATTCGTTGAGGGAGAGGTTAACAACATATATATATATATATATATTATATATTAATATATATATATATATATATATAATATATATATATATATATATATATATATATATATATATATATATATATCACTAAGAACTCTTTGACCCGGCCAGGATTCGAACCCATGCCGTCCAGGATCACCCCTAAACGTACACAGTACCGTGACCACCGCACCAATGATCGTCTACGATCATTGCGATCATTGGTGCGGTGGTCACGGTACTGTGTACGTTTAGGGGTGATCCTGGACGGCATGGGTTCGAATCCTGGCCGGGTCAAAGAGTTCTTAGTGATATATGGCTTGCGCGTTCATGCAGTTTTCTCACATATATATATATATATATATATATGCATGCCTAGCATTAGCATTAGCATATAGCATTGGGAATGCATGCCTAGCATTACCGCCCAGGAGAGACAAGTCATTAGCAACCTCTGTATCAGGGCACTTAATGAATTCCCCAGAGCAGACAACCTGGTCCGCCTCCCCCTCGTGCCAAGAAACACCAGCCGCAGGACGACCAACAATAACTCATCTGAGAACCACAAAATGAGAGCACAGATCACCAGGAAAATAGAAGAGGGCAATACCACAGGTGCCATCAGAATCATGACCAGCGATGACACTATTGCCCCCAGGAACGCCACGACAGCAGAGGCTCTTCAAGACAAACACCCACGCAGAGCCCCCGACAGCAGCAGGGATCCCCAGGAAAACAATGCTGGCATAGAACCCTTGACTGTTCGAGAAAATGAGGTGTACAAAGCAGCCATGTCTTTCCCAACAGGTTCAGCAGGGGGCTTTACAGGTCTAAGACTCCAGCACATCAAACAAATGCTGAACCCGGTGCTTGGAGATGCTGCAAAGGACCTTCTAGTGGAACTTACCAGATTCTCCAACATGTGTTTGGCTGGCGGCATCCCTGAGGATATCAGGCCTGTCTTTTATGGAGCAGCACTCTGTGCTCTAAAGAAGAAGGATAGGGGTATCAGGCCCACTGCCGTTGGCAACACCCTCCGACGCCTCGTAGCTAAGGCTGCAGTGAGATCTATCAGCCAGGAAGCATCCACCTTGCTGAAACCTCATCAGCTCGGGTTTGGGATTCCCCTAGGTTGCGAAGCTGCAGCACATGCAGCGCGGGCTTACATTGCTAATCTCTCGGACCAGAAGGCACTAGTAAAGCTTGACTTCAAAAATGCTTTCAATCAAGTCAGACGAGACGCTGTCCTCAGGGCTGGACACAACCATTTCCGTCCCCTTTACCCGTTCATCCGATCGTGCTACAGTGGGGACTCTAAGCTTCTTTTTGGGGAGCATGAAATAAACTCCTGTGAAGGTGTGCAACAAGGTGACCCCTTAGCACCCTCCTTTTCTGCCTAGCTATCAAAGAGGTCACTGATAGTCTGACAAGCGAGCTAAACATCTGGTACCTGGATGATGGCACTCTCGCTGGAACCCCGGAAACCATTTTGGAGGATATAAGGAAAATCCAGGAGCAGGGAGCAGCCTTAGGCCTCATTCTCAATGCATCCAAGTGTGAAATATTCTCCCGCAACCCAGACATCACTGGGCAAATACAAAATGTTCTTCCAGACATTCTCGTTGTCGAGCCACCGGACTGCACTCTCCTGGGTGCCCCAATTGGCCCACGAGCAATCGAGGAGGTCCTGGCTGCAAAAATCACTGATCTAAAGAGAATGCTGGACAGGATTGACAAGACTGATGCCCATGATGCTCTCTTTCTCCTCACAAGATGCCTGTCTCTCCCTAAGTTGACCTACTTTCTGAGATGTTCTCCATCCTACAGCAGCCCAAAGTTAAATGTGTATGACACCCTTCTGAGGTCCATGCTGGTGAAAGTCCTGAACCTGCCATTGGACGATTCTCAGTGGGAGCAAGCAACACTTCTTGTAAGACTTGGCGGCCTTGGTGTCCGCTCAGCCTCCCAAATTGCTCTACCAGCCTTCCTTTCCTCCTCCCACGCATCGCACGACCTCGTCAGAGATATCTTACCTGCAACCCTGAGAGATTCAGCAGGAATACACGATCCTGCTTTCACTGAATGTTCAAATCAGTGGGATGTTCTCGCAGCCCCAGCAACCATTATAGAGCCAACAAAACATCACAAACAGTCCGGCTGGGACCTCAGCTCAGCGCCGCAACATCAGACAAGGAGAAAGCCCGCCTCAGAGCAGTGCGTGCCCCCCATGCAGGAGACTTCCTCCTGGCAGTACCCATGTCAGCAATGGGCACGCGCCTAGATCCAGAATCCCTTCGTGTAGCAGTGGCCCTCCGCCTTGGTGCTCCAATTCACACTGAATACAAGTGTATTTGCAACAGGGTGGAAGCAGACCAATACGGACTGCATGGGTTGCATTGCGGAAGCACAAAGGGCTGGCATGCAAGACACAACGAGGTCAATGACATCATCAAGCGAAGCCTCGTCTCAGCTAAGTGCCCAGCGGAGAGAGAACCTCGCATCCTAGGGGTCCAAAACCTGGATTTCCCCGCACTTCGCCCTGATGGCATCACCATATACTCATGGAAGGAGGGTAGACAGTTGGTGTGGGACTACACATGTGTATTCACCCTGGCTGACACCTATGTACACTTCGGAGCTGATCAAGCAGGTGGAGCAGCCAACCACAGGGAAACAGCAAAATCTCTCAAATACAGGCGACTGGCAGGTCAATACCTCTTTGTTCCCATAGCGTCTGAGACGCATGGCCCCTGGGGCAAGAGTGCCTTAGGATTTCTCAAGGAATTGGGTTCCAAGCTCATTGACGTCACCAGAGACCCAAGGGCTTGCAGTTTTTTGTTTCAGCGCCTCAGTGTGGCGATCCAGAAAAAATGGGGAAAATGGGCAAGGGGAAATGCTTGCTGAGTCCTCGGTTCCTGTCCAGAAGCGGAGGAGCTTCAAGAGATCCATAGCCTTTAGGCATTTGTCTTGTATGTTTTGTAACCTTTAAATAAACAATAAAGCATAAAATAAAAAAAAATAAAAAAAAGGAAGGGTGGTAGGAGAAAAGCACACAGAAACTGTATTGGAGGGGACCTACATTCCCTCCAATGCGTTATGTGTGATTTCCTCCGAGGCTATGGGTCCCCTTCTTCCAGCCAGAGGTGGTACTCCCTTCCATATTGTTAAAAAAAAATATACATATATATATATATATATATATATATATATATATATATATATATATATATATATAAATATATATATATATATATATATATATATATATATATATATATATATATATATATATATATATATATATATATATATATATAACCTAGGAGAAGAAAACCTCTCTAACCTAGGAGAAGAAAAGAATTAAGTATTCAGTGAGAATCCACAAGATCTTCTCTGAATGCTCTTTGTTTTCTTCTTCGAGGATGTGGGTCCCTGCAATTGCACCAGAGGTGGTACCCCTAATATATATATATATATATATATATATATATGTCGTACCTAGTAGCCAGAACGCACTTCTCAGCCTACTATGCAAGGCCCGATTTGCCTAATAGGCCAAGTTTTCATGAATTAATTGTTTTTCGACTACCTACCCTACCTAACCTAACCTAACCTAACTTTTTCGGCTACCTAACCTAACCTAACTTATAAAGATAGGTTAGGTTAGGTTAGGTAGTGTTGGTTAGGTTCGGTCATATATCTACATTAATTTTAACTCCAATAAAAAAAAATTAACCTCATACATAATGAAATGGGTAGCTTTATCATTTCATAAGAAAAAAATTAGAGAAAATATATTAATTCATGAAAACTTGGCTTATTAGGCAAATCGGGCCTTGCATAGTAGGCCAAAAGTGAGTTCTGGCTACTAGGTACGACATATACATAAACAAATTCTTTGGGCGAATTTTTTCACTGTTATGTTTACCATATTTCTCTGGGTTTGAGAATATTGTTAAGGCCTTGAAACTTTTTGATATACATGTATTGTTTTGCTACGAAAATACTGTTGGTAAGCTATTAGTTATAAACAGCACTCGTAGTCTTAGATTTATGATTGTGGCACGAATCTTCTCGATATTCCTTATCGATGCTTTAGCCTTACCTGACGAACTAGACCAGCCATTTAATCTAAAAGAAGTCAGAGGAGCTACAAAGAAAACTAAAAACACAGCTCCAGGTGATGAAAAAATTACTTACAACATGCTGGCCAAGTTAGGAGAAAAGGATGAAGAAGCCCTTGAATTTCATCAACAGAGTATGGGTGACAAGAACTCGACCACTATTTATTTATTTGTTTATTTATTTATATACATGAAGGTACATTGGGATTGTGAGCATACATAGCATAGTAATTACTTTCTTGTGAAGCCACTGGTACGCGCAGCGTTTCGGGCAGGAGATATATTGGAATAGGGATAACTAACCAAGGGATATCTTGGAACTATCTTGGAATAGTGTAATTATAGTTACCATTCCCAATCCCAAAGACCCAGCAAATCCAAGACCCATTACATTAACATGCTGTCTGGCAAAAACTGCGGAAAGAATGGCTCTTAATTGAATTGACTGGAAAGCCAATTCACTGCATCAAAATATGTTTGCTTACTGAAAAGGTGGTGGAACCACAGAATGTATTACCTCTCTCCTGGATCAAATCAATGATAAACCTGGAATCGTTACTTTTCTACACCTAGAAAAAAGTTTCATTCTGGCCATTGCTCCAGCTACACTGTGCTTGCTGGTGGATAAGGAAATCAAAGGACAAGCTCTTGCCATTGCCAAAGGAAGTCTGCTTAACCGAGAAGCTAAAGTCAACTCCAAGGAAAAACATTCTCTTCAAAGAGGCTGGAAAATGGAACTCCGCAGGGAGGAATACTAAGCCCCTTCCTCTTCAACTGTCTCATGGAACAATTCGTGAAGCTCAAATTACCACAAGCCAAACTGCTTAACTATGCAGACGACTTTGTGGTCATCATCAATGGCAAAGGCGCCAGAAACCATGCATAAAAATACCTAGACATCATCAGTAGGGAAGCAGAATGCATAGCAGTGAAAATAAACAGCAATAAAACCAATGCAATGGCCGTTAAAATGAGAACTCAAGACATCAGATTCGCAATACAAGGACACGAAATTGAGTGAGTTACATCTTTTCAATACCTTTGAGTCATAATAGATAGCCAGTTGAAATTCACTCAAGAAATTGAATGTCTTCGACAACGTTGTAAAGCCAGAAACTCAGCTTAGCACTACCTGACAAGTCTTTGAGATGATACATCTCTACCAGTACTCAAAATGTACTACGTTCGAGCAATTATGTCACTCATTGACTATGCTGCTCCTGCTCTTACATCCGTCAGTGATAACCAATGGGAGAAACTGGAAGTATCTCAAAATTATGGTCTCAGAACAATGCTGGGAGCACCTATATGGACGCGTCGAGAGAATCTAAGAATGGAAACCAACTTACCAGCCTTAGAAAACAGGATCAAACAAAGAATAGTCACCATAACAGCAAAACATTGATGGAACCACCTCCAGACTGCTAATCAAAGATAGCTTACACAGATCGCTTCGCAGAAACCTTCAATATAGAAGAAGTGCATGGACTGATAATCGGGTCAAGATTCCAGAGAAAGTGAACTTGAAATGGACAAATAAAAATAAAGGGGAAGATAGACCCTATCAACACTTTCGGCAGCCTCCTCCATGGGAAGAATCGGGTCTAAAGATAATCACTGAAGGATTACCAGTTAAAAAAAAATCCGCATGTGACTCACAGAGACTCAAAGCAGTCAGTGAACAACATATGGAAACCATCTCAAGACCTACAACGACTCACATCTTCACAGACGGATCAGTTGATCAAGAAAAAGGCTGGGGCAGCAGTTTATGCTAACAACCATGAAGCTTACTGGAACATGAATAGTGGGTTATCTTGAGGTTATCTTGAGATGATTTCGGGGCTTAGTGTCCCCGCGGCCCGTCCTCGACCAGGCTTCCACCCCCAGGAAGCAGCCCGTGACAGCTGACTAACTCCCAGGTACCTATTTACTGCTAGGTAAAATGAGCATCAGGGTGAAAGAAACTCTGCCCATTGTTTCTCGCCGGCGCCCGGGATCGAACCGGGACCACAGGGTCACAAGTCCATTGTGCTGTCCGCTCGGCTCCCTTCCCTCCCAGACACTCGGTATGGTACTTAACTTGGTAAACACAGAATAAGGAGAGATTAAGGGTATACCTTACCTTGAGTATACCTTGAGGTGCTTCCGGGGCTTAGCGTCCCCGCGGCCCGGTCATCGACCAGGCCTCCTGGTTGCTGGACTGATCAACCAGGCTGTTGGACGCGGCTGCTCGCAGCCTGACGTACGAGTCAGAGCCTGGTTGATCAGGTATCCTTTGGAGGTGCTTATCCAGTTCTCTCTTGAACACTGTGAGGGGTTTGCCAGTTATGCCCCTTATGTGTAGCGGGAGCGTGTTGAACAGTCTCGGGCCCCTGATGTTGATGGAGTTCTCTCTCAGAGTACCAGTTGCACCTCTGTTTTTCAACGGGGGTATTCTGCACATCCTGCCATGTCTTCTGGTCGCATGTGATGTTATTTCTGTGTGCAGGTTTGGGACCAGCCCCTCTAATATTTTCCATGTGTAAATTATTATGTATCTCTCCCGCCTGCGCTCAAGGGAGTACAGATTTAGGCTCTTTAGTCGGTCCCAATAGTTTAGATGTTTTACCGAGTGGATTCTAGCAGTAAAGGATCTCTGCACGCTCTCCAGGTCAGCAATTTCTCCAGCTTTGAAAGGGGCTGTCATTGTGCAGCAGTACTCCACTCTAGAGAGCACAAGCGTTTTGAAAAGTATCATCATCGGTATAGCATCTCTAGTGTGAAAAGTTCTTGTTATCCAACCCGTCATTTTTCGTGCAGTTGTGACGGCCACTTTATTGTGTTCTTTAAAGGTAAGGTCTTCCGACATGAGTACACCCAAATCCTTTACATTGCCTTTTCGTGCTATGTTATGATTTGCCTGAGTTTTGTACGTGGTTTCCGTTTTTATATTTTCATTTTTTCCATAGCGCATGAGCTGGAACTTATCTTCGTTAAACACCATATTATTTTCTGTAGCCCATAGAAAGACCTGATCTACATCTGACTGGAGGTTTGCCGTGTCCTCTATGTTGCCTACTCTCATGAAGATCCTGGTGTCATCTGCAAAGGATGATACAGTGCTATAGGTTGTGTTCTTGTCTATGTCCGATATGAGGATGAGAAAAAGTACTGGGGCAAGCACAGTACCCTGGGGGACTGAGCTCTTAACGGTTGATGGGCTGGATTTTATTTTGTTGACTATTACACATTGGGTTCTGTTGGTCAGGAAATTGTAGATCCATCTGCCTATTTTTCCGGTAATTCCTTTTGAGCGCATTTTATGTGCAATAACACCATGGTCACATTTATCAAAAGCTTTTGCGAAATCTGTGTAAATTACATCAGCGTTTTGTTTGTCTTCCATAGCATCTAATGCCATATCATAGTGGTCCAGCAACTGCGACAGGCAAGAGCGCCCTGTTCTGAAACCATGTTGTCGGGGGTTATGGAGATGCTGTGCTTCCATGTATTTTGTGAGCTTACTTCTTAGCACTCTCTCAAAAATTTTAATGATGTGCGATGTTAACGCTATCGGTCTGTAATTTTTTGCCTCTGCCTTATTTCCTCCTTTATGAAGTGGTGCTATCTCTGCTGTTTTTAGTATATCAGGAATAACGCCAGTATCTAGACTTTGTCTCCACAGAATGTGGAGGGCCTGCGATAGTGGTTTTTTGCAGTTCTTGATGAATATGGAGTTCCAAGAATCCGGGCCTGGTGCAGAGTGCATAGGCATACTGTTTATGGCTTCTTCAAAGTCCAGGGGGGATAGGGTGACGTCTGATATATGATTTGATGTTGGTATCATATCCATGAAAAATTCATTTGGGTTACCGATCTTTAGTGCGTTTAATGGCTCGCTGAAAACCGAGTCGTACTGCTTCCTCAGTAGCTCGCTCATTTCTTTGTTGTCATCGGTGAAAGTTCCATCTTCCTTTCGCAGGGGCCCAATACTAGATGTGGTTTTCGATCTTGATTTTGCATAGGAGAAAAAATATTTCGGGTTTCTCTCTATTTCACTGATGGCCTTTTGCTCTCTTTGCCTCTCCTGCGTTTTGTATGATTCTTGTAGCTTGAGTTCAATTTTTCCTATTTCGCTACCTAGCCTTCTTCGCCGTTCCTGAGATAGGGTGTGACTCTCAAGTTGTTCCGCGATTCGTTTTCTTCGCTTATATAGGGAACGACGTTCTCGTTCCAATCTGCATCTCTTCCTCTTTTTTCTTAGGGGGATGCGGTTTGTACATATTTCTAGTGCTACTGAGCTTATTTTTTCCAGGCACTGGTTCAGGTTCGCATTTTCTAGCTGTTCTTCCCAGTTTATTTCTGTGAAGTCCTGGTTTATTTGCTCCCAGTTTATCTGTTTATTGTTGAAGTTGAATTTGCTGAAATCTCCTCCACCGGGAATCTGGACTGGTTTTGGAGGTCTATTCCCCATGGTTGTCATAACTTCAATTAAGTTGTGATCTGAGTAACAGGTATTTGTAATCATTATGTTCCTGATCAATTCATCATTATTAGTGAAAATGAGGTCCAGCGTGTTCTCCTTCCTAGTTGGTTCTACTATTTGCTGGTTTAAGGCAAACCTGTCGCACATCCGTAGCAGGTCATTTGCATGTGCCTGTTCATTAAGGCTACTTCCTGGTATTCTTTCTGATATTACTGTATTAGCCAGGTGCTTCCATTTCAGGTGCCGTAGGTTGAAGTCCCCAAGCAGAATGATGTTCGGAGCTGGATTTATGAGGTTTTCCAAGCAGTGTTCTATTTTCATTAGTTGGTCTTTAAACTGCTGAGGGTTTGCCTCCGGTGACTTATATACAAGGACAATAACTACATTTAGGATCTCTATTTTGATTATCAGCACTTCTACCATATCATTTGAGGTGTTTAGCAGCTCAGTACAGATGAGTGTGTCTTTGATGTATAGGCTGACCCCACCCTGAAGCCGGTGTTTCCTATCACATCTGAAAAGATTGTACTCTGAGATCCATATTTCACCATCATGATAGTCCTTTGTGTGGGTTTCTGTTAGGGCTGCAAACACTGCATTTGCCTCATGAAGGAGACCATCTATAAAGTGAACTTTGTTGGATTTGCGTGTTTTTATACCTTGAATGTTGGCAAATATAAATGATGTTATCGTGGTAGTGGAAGTGCCGGTTGCCTTACTTGGTGTTAATATCTGAGGCTCCGGTAAGGAGGCCACTGTGTTTGCGTCCAGGGTGTATTGTTTCCGAAGTGATTCGTCCAGTTTCGGTAGTGGGGCGGGTGTTGTGTGGTGTAGTACCTGTGTATTCGTTGGTAATGTGTATTCCAGTCTTGTGGGTATCTCCCTTCCCCTCTGTAATCCTGTAGTGGTTCCATCTGGCTGTTCCTCTCTCTTATATTTTCTACTCTGTTTCTGCCTTCCTCTAAAAAATTGTCAGTAGTGTCATATTGATCTTCCCGTCTATAACGCTGTGTACCTCTCACGTGGAATTCCGGACACTGAAGATTGTAGCATTTTTTGTCCCTAATTGAGGATTGACATAATTTGGGGTGGAAGTATCTACACCCTGTTCCAAACCGGCATGTACCCCTCCCCAACATGTTCCTGCATTTTCGAGGATGCAGAAAATGGCATTTTGTTCCTAATTTTCCATATTTGCATATTCCTTTAGCGTAGAATTTGCAAATGTGTTCCGGTTTTGCGTTTTTCAAGGTATTTATATCTGTGTCTGTCTTGTCTACCTCTTTATTGGAGCCATCTCCGCTTTTCGTCCCAATTCCTTCATTTATGCACTCTGTCTCACTGTTGCTCTCATCGTTTATATTACCTGGCTCTGCAATATTGCTGCTATCCTGTACTACAATACCCTCTTCCTCCACATTACTGCTGCGGTTCTCTAAACTATCTGTTCCTGGGTTTTGGTCGTTAACCAATGTTGTCTTTTCCCAGTCCGCATATATCACTGGTAGCTTGTCTGTGAATGATAATCTCTGTGACTCGGGAATGTTTTTCATCAGTGTAGTTATGTTCTCTAACATTAATCTGTCATTCTTGCAAACCCAGAAAACTCCTTGCCTTTTTGTGCATCCTGGAGATACTTCTGTACATCCCAGGTGGAATCTTATGTTACAAATGCAACACTTAACGCCTACATGACGTTTTCCTAGTGCTCCCGAACATTCGCCACACCTCTCCATTGTCTGATGTATTGTATTGTATTTGTGGTTCACTGTATGGATCACTTGTTGATGTCAGTCCTTTTAACTCTTTATAAAATTATATGTATATATATTTATATGTTTAATATTTATAATATTATATGTATACCGTATATTTGTAATATTATGTATGTTGTTTTGTTCAAAGTATATAGTAGGTACTTAGCGTAGGTAGCGAGGCTGCTCCCCAGTCGGTGCAGGTGACCTCTTGTTGCCCCAGGTAGATGTCACCAGTTTCCAGTTACTCGATTTGTAACCACTGATTTCCGCCTCTTGCCACTATTCTATATTTCTAGTATTCTATATTTATAATATTCTATGCACGATTTTCCTTCACTTCCAACTTATATATTGTTGTGATACCCGTTCCACTTCACTGTTCCACGAACACCGTTCACTATTTTTTTCTCATACACGCATGTACACAAACCCTCGTGCACTGGCTCACACGTGGTCTCCCGTTTATTCTCTATTTAACACAAAGTTCTATTGTTAATGACTATTTTTCAATTTTCCAGCGGGTCACTATGCACTTTGTTATGTCTGTAATCAGTAATCCATGGCAGTAGTCCTAATAAATCCCGGTTAATGTCACGATTTTGACGGAGCGCGCACGCGATGCGTCTCCCCCTCCCTCGACCTCGACTCGACGTGCTAAACATTGCAAACAGAATTATATGCCCTTGAAGGAGGCCATAAATTATACAATTGAGAATAATTTACATGATGTCATTATTCATACCGATTCTAAATCTTCGCTCCAGGCATTGTTATCCAGCCTGCACAGAGATAATATACAACTCATCACAGAAATCCAACATATAGGAAAAGAAGCCTACAATCTAATGCTGTCAATCACCCTAAATTGGATACCAAGTCACATTTTAGATTTTTAGAGTCGGTATGAATGATGACATCATGTAAATTATTCTCAATTGTATAGATTATTGGCTTCTTCAGGGCATATAATTCTGGTTGCAATGTTGAGCACCCACTATTCTTGTTCCAGTAAGCTTCATGGTTGGTAATGTAAACTGCTGCCGCAGCAGAACCTCCTTGATCAACTGATCCGTCTGTGAAGATGTGAGTCGTTGTAAGTCTTGAGATGGTTTTCATTTGTTGTTCTATTACTTCCTTGAGGCTCTGCGGATCACATGCTGACCCACAGATACAAAATAATTTACACACAGATTCATCGAACTTATACTCATTTTGGGTGAGGTGATATGGTACAAAGTTTTGGGTGAGGAGAACAAACTTATGACAAACACAAGACAGAAAATGGAACAATGGGTATAAATTGGATATGAGAACTACAGAAGGCCTATTGACCCATACTTCCTCTTGTTGCTTCCATATTGGTTCGGGGTCTTGAAGTGGGTAGAATATAGTTGCGCATTAATTGGCTGTTGATTGCTGGTGTTGAGTTTTTGATGTGTAGTGCCTCACTGGTGTCGAGCCGCCTGCTATCACTGTACCTATCGATGATTAGTGTTACTTGTTAAGATTTCTCTGGTGATGGTCTGGTTGTGAGAAGAGATAATATGTTCCTTGATGGAGCCCTGTTGCTTGTGCATTGTTAATCGCCTGGAAAGAGGTGTTGTTGTCTTGCCTATGTACTGAGTTCTTTGGGGCTTACAGTCCCCAAGTGGGTATTTAAAGGGATAGACGACGTTGGTCTCCTTTAAGGCGTTCTGCTTGGTACCTCAAGAGTTTTTCATGAGTAGATTGGCCGTTTTTTTTGGTTTTATAATAAATTGTCAATTATATTTTCTGATTGTTGTCTGTAGGGATAACATTCCCATCAACAATATCTTTCAGAACCCTTTCCTCTGTTTTATGAGCCGTCGAAAAGAAGTTCCTGTAAAATAGTCTAATAGTGGGTACAAGTGTTGTGTTGGTTGACTCTTCAGGGGTTTTTAACCTCTGAAGAGTCATATATATATATATATATATATTATATATATATATATATATATATATATATATATATATATATATATATATATATATGTATGTGTATATATATATATATATATATATATATATATAATATATATATATATATATATATATATATATATATATATATATATATATATATATATATATATATGCAAACAAGCCTGAATGGTCCCCAGGACTAGATACAACTGAAAACTCACACCCAGAAGTGACTCGAACCCATACTGCCAGGAGCAACGCAACTGGTATGTACAGGGACGCCTTAATCCGCTTGACCATCACGACCGGACATAAGGAAGTGATAGCCGGAGCTATATGAACCACTTCCCCGCCGGCACTCGGATGGTAATCTTGGGCATAGCATTTTATCAAATCACCTCATTTTTTGGGGCAACACGTGAGGAACACAAATGCAAACAAGCCTGAATGGTCCCCAGGACTAGATACAACTGAAAACTCACACCCCAGAAGTGACTCGAACCCATACTGCCAGGAGCAACGCAACTGGTATGGGGTTGCTGAACATCAAGTGATCTGTCAACCACAGAAGGTGGTGTCCCAATAGGAGGATCTGTCTGGGTAAGTTCATTGTCATCTTCCTCATCAGTCTCATCAACAGTCATTTTAGCTAACTTCATGTGGTCTAAATGTTCATTTATATACTCTCCTGTTACCAGGTTCTTAAGTCTGTACTTGTTACCTTTGATAAGCTCGATTACCTTATATGGACCCAAAAATTTCTTAGTTAACTTGTACATAGGACCAGACCTGTGTTGGTTAAGTATCATTACTACAGATCCAATATTTATTTTACTGGGTTTAGCTCATTCATTCCTTGCTCGAGTGAACACGGCTGTAGCTTTGGACAGTTGTTCTTGTATTTTCTTGAATATTAGTTGCATTCGTCTACGCTTCACTTGAACAAAATCATCTACGTTATATAAGGGAGTAGGAGGTACGTTAATCAATTCATTAGGGAGGATCTTATCTGTACCATAAAGAATAGCGTGAGGTGTGTCACCTGTAGAAACATTAATTGAAGAATTTATTGCACACTGAATTAAGGGTATAAAATCATCCCAATTGTTGTTATCGAAATTCAACGTGACTCAAGGCATCTAACACTTTTCTGTTAGTAGGTTCGGCTAGTCCGTTGCTTGCTGGATGATAAGGCATGATACTACATTTTTTGATGTTATATAAATCACACAAGCTAGTTAAAATACTATTACTGAATTCTGGACCATTATCTGAAAAGATTACTTTACGCATACTATATCTACAAATTATTTGGTCATGGAAGGCACTGGCTATAGTTTCTGCTGTTTTGTTCGGGATAGGAACTAGTTCGCAAAACCGTGAAAAATTATCGACCATTACAAGCAAATGTTTGTTCCCTTTCACTGTTTCAGCAAAATTTGTCAATAAATCCGTCGATACTCGTTCCCAAGGAGCTTTAGTTGCTGGGTACACCTGAATTGGTTTAGGTCCAGAAACATGTCCCTTGTGCTGTAGGCAAGTTAAACATCTATCAACATAATCAGCAATCTCCTTAGCCATTTTTGGCCAAAAATATTTCAATCGACCTTGTTGGAGGTACGATCCTTTCCTGGATGTGCACTTGCAGGAGCATCATGGATAATTTTTAACACAGTTGGTACCAAGACAGCTGGAACAACTAACTGAAACATTTCCTCGGGGCTGTCCCTAGCTTTACTACTCTACACAGTAGATGTCTACATCATAATTCTTTCAATGGCACTGGCGGTTTATGAATCGGGCGAGTGTCTTGCTTAGTCAAAAATTTAATGACGGGTGCCCATATGGGATCTTGTTGCTGTTCCGTTTCTACTACTGTAGCATCTAATGCTGGGTAATTAACTGAATCGCAGCTACGTGTCGAGAAAATGCATCGGCTACAACATTTGCTTTCCTGGAATATATCCAAATGTGGGATTGAATTCTTGAATTGTGAGTAAATATCTAGCAAAACTTCCACTGGATTCTTATTTTTGAACAAGGAATTAATGGTTGGTGATCTGTAAGAACATGAACTGGGTAATTATAAATTGTATCCCTGAAATGTTTACGTGCCCAGACAACTGCAAGGCTTCTCGTTCTGTTGCACTATAATTTTTCTCTTCTTTAGATAATTACGGCTAGCATAAGCTATTGCGTGATCTCTGTGACCTGTTTGAAGTAATGCAGCACCTAAACCTATGTCACTAGCATCTGTAACCAACGTAAAGGTTTAGAAAAATCTGGGTACCTAAGGACAGGTGACGAAATCAAGGCTGCTTTGAGTTTTTTGAATGACTGATCCTGGGCCTCTCCCCAAACAAGGGGTTCATCTTTTCTTTGCAGCTTGTAAAGTGGGCAGCTATTATAGAGAATCCGCCAATAAATGAATGATAAAATCCACAAGACCTGTGAACTGTCTTACGGCTTCTGCGGTACGAGGTGTTGAAAATCATCGGCAGCAATAATTTTTGATTCATCAATGTAATACCTGAAGGTGTAACTGTATGACCTAGGAAATAATCTTGTCTTTTAAAAATTAACATTTTGCAAGCTTTATTTTAAATTAGCTTCAGCGAGCTTT